>JACBKR010003170.1:0-60682 GCA_014218235.1 Colocasia esculenta
GAACACCATGACCCCCGAACCCTCTTTTTTAATTCTTGATCTCCATGTAAACTAAACCCCATGCTACAAATTTTTATGGGAATATTGATGGTTAGGCTTCTTTTGCCTCTGAAGCCCTAATTTCATCCATCCTATCATGCGAATAATTCGTTGATCTCATCGTGTACTGTTCCATCTTCTCATGAATACATATGACCAAAGCATGTCAAAACCCTGTTGTTTTCCAATCCCTATTACTGTAAGTACCCATGCATGTCTGGATCAATTCGCAATGGTTTCATGATTTTTATTGATGTGTAATTAGTTATGATTTTCTGAAACCCCCTATGCAAAATAGGGTAATTATGGTCCGCAATCCAATGCACTGTCCTTTCCTTGTCGGACTCGGGCACAGACCCTGGAACATGAGGCTCGATAGGCGCGTTCATAGGGCTGTCGCGACAGTGCCTTCGTCACGATCTGATCGCGACAGGGCCTGTCGTCGCGATCTGGCTGCCTGATCTGACGAGCCCATCGCGACCCTCAAGCGAACCATCGCGATCTGCCTGCCCAAACTGACAAGGCCGTCACGATCGGTACAAGGCCATGTCGCATTCTCAGTTGACCCCGTTCACGACCCTTACAAGGGTGCGTCGATTCTGCTTTTTTCATGAAAACCCCCCATTTTATGCTCTGACCCTCTAACCGTGTCTGTCACACTTTGTTATCAGTCATACCCACAGAAAATTACACTTGTCATAAATAAACATTTATGTGTGATTAAATTACATGCACATGAGTTCTCTATCTATAATTTCTCTTACACATGCACACACTTGAACCTCTCCAATATGGCTTAATTTTGGCATGAAAAATTTCATAATGTATCTGGTAATTTATGTAATTAATTGCCATATTTTAAATAAGACTCGTCTTCGTTTTCTCACGTTGTTTTGGGAATACCGCTATCGACGCTCCACTGTTCTAGAATTCCTCTAGAACATCGAGCACTTGTTTCTATATACCACTCTCTCTTGACTTGGACGAACTCTCCGTCGGATACTCCTTCTGCGGACTAGTGAATCCTTGTTCAAGGCCTCCGTAAGTCTCCTCTGTCCATGGATTCCCACATGGTCAGCGAGCCAGTTGTACCTAACACCTATGATACCCTTTAGGGATCAACATGATCCAAAACGGCTATTAGAAGTTCGCTCTTATCTTGAATCACACCGGACCTCTGGACCTGTGCTTAACATGGCCAGTGGAAGGGTCGAGAGTTCCACTGATGCCAACACCAAGTGCGCATGTGTGCAACTGTTACTATCGCCTGTTACTCGACGTGTTATGTGCATCGTCCACTACTCTCATCTATACTCTACTCGCTCGTCATTCACGTCACTCTACTATCTCGTCTATCATCTAGTACTCTCATCTATTTCTTGGTACTCTTATATTGGCCATTGACTGATTGTCTAAAGATAAAAATATAACCAATGCCTGGCATATATAAATGGCCCTATCTGGTCCGGATGTGCGCCCGAAAATGCTAGTGCCATGGGAGTTAAATGATCACAGTGCTTGGCATTACACTCGAGTGCTATCTATCTCGACTATCTAAATGACAATCAAAGTGCTATGTTCTCTCTGTCTATTGACAAAAGTGCTATTACTGTAACGTTGCGGGTTCTTACCGGATCCTTACCGGGTCTTGGTATGGTCGGGTAGGTTGACGGCAAGGGTGTCTGCCGTTGAGTTGTGGTTGACGGCTAGGGGCTAGACGTGACTTCTGTCTGGCGTCCATATCTGTTGACGTTAAGTGCTGAACTAGCGGCGGTCGATCTGGACATTTAGTTTGTGGCGGTTTGATAGGCGGCGGTCTATGTTGACGTCGACTTGTCAGGCCTGTATGAATAGGGCATCCCGTCAGCTGAGCAGCTTCTTCTTCCCTTTCTCCCTTCTCTTTCCCTCCACCTTTACCTCTGTCGATTTCCACTACTTCCGGCGGCCGACGGGAGCTCGTGGGAAGACCCTGGTAGCGTGGCGGTGATCGATCGGTCGGGCGGGAACGGCGAGATTTGGCGGTTTTCACGTGATTGCGTCGGGGGGTTCTGGCGTAATGGAGGTTCTGCGGTTGTGTTAGATCGTTCTGAGGTAGGGCTTTAACTCCTTGAACCTTCCTTGACGGATGAGCATGCTGAATTGGCGTAGATTAGCATGTAATTTGTGTTTTCGGGCTGGGTGTTCCATGCCGGAAATTAGGGTGGTTTGACCGATCCAAGGATGGATCGTGTTTTCGGAGTTTGTGTAGTGTAGTGTGTGTGGATGTGGGAAGCGTCATCCTCCATCAGATTGCAGTTTGTGGGGCTGTATTGCCCAGGGTGTTAAGTTGGGCTGTTTAGGGTTGCTGGGGCTGAAGAAGTTGACGTCCACATAAATTGACGTAAGCTCTTCGGTTGGATATTGACGACCATATGGGTGGACGTCTATATCATGGTTGGCGGCAATCGATGTTGCCGTTAAGCTCTTAGGGTGTTCCAGCAGACCTTTGGACTCTACCTTATGGGTAGGTGTGACATCCGGTGTCCGCTTCTTTGTGCAGTCTGCCAGGCGTGAGAGGTCACTGCCTGAGTGCGGTGTCGTGTTGAGTTGACTGTGTTGCGACGTCGACACGTGGTGTCCGTCTGTTGTGCGTTGTGTCAGACGTTGAGGGGTTCCGTCTTGTACCAGTACCGAGTACCGTGTTTTCCGGTGTTCTGGTTGGTTGCCTGGACGTATAGAGCGGTGCTCCGTCTAGATGACTGGCGGTGGGGGTCCTCAGCCAGTAAGCCAGAGCGTGGAAGAGCGTCTCCGTTCTGTGCGTACTCTTGTGGTGGTTTTGAGCCGGTTGCCGTGGAGCCCCTTTCTCTACCGCTAGAGTCCAGCGCGGGAAAACCGGTCAAGGGACCAGACGTACGGGAGAGCGTCTGAGTGTGCACACGTAGTTGGGGTCGAGAGACTTTGTGGTGTCCGGACGTCGAGCCACAGACCCTAACTGAGTCCGCTTACTGTGTGTGGTGAGTGTGGTTACTGAGCCGTTGTGGTTTGCTGTCCAGGCGCACTTCCGAGTGAGGAGTAGCGTGCTGTGACATGGTTTCGAGTCTAGTGCGGCGTGTGTTACTTTCAGTTTTTACTTTCCGCACTTTAGTTCTGTTTCCAGTGGGGGTTTGCGTTGCCCTACTGAGTCTCTTGTTGTGAGACTCACTCCCTCCCCTTCAGGTGGGTCGCCTTCGGCTCTATTTCCAGGAGGAGTCTAGCCACTCCGGTGCTGGTCTACCTTAGCTGCTTGTGAGTAGTACTTTTGTGTACCTCTTGTACTCTGTACTCTTACTTTTCTGTTGACTCTGAGTTGTACTTATGGAGTTTTATATTGTGGTTGTTGTTCCATGTTGTGTATCTCTTTATGTGTTCTCCCTGGACAGTTCTTTTTCTCACCCTTCCGAGCTTTGGCTCGTGGGTTGGCGGGTCAGAATTCGGGTTACTGGTCGGGTACCGGTAATGCGGATCTGGGTCGTACATATACATACCCGTTATGCTATTGTTGTACTTTGTGCTATTTGTGCTATGGCCATCTTGCTTTGTGCTATACTCGACACTTGTGCTATACTTAGAAAGCTTGTGCTATTTCCATCATGCGCTCTATCCTACTATTTTAATTGACTCTCTCGCTCTATCATTAGTTACTCTGCCTTTTAATACATTAATCATTTAAAGCCTGCTTGACTATTGAGTTTAAGTCCTACTGGGCGCTACGCTCACCCTGCGTTATTTGTCATGTGTTCTCAGTGAGACCGAGGATGACACATACACTCAAGAGGATGGGAACGACCAGGAGTGAAGTCACGAGTACCCTAGGGTCTTAGTATTATGATTAGAGTGTTAGTTTAGTCTTTTACTTTTTATTTCAATGTAATTGGGCCCTATAGAATGGCTCTGATATTAGTGGTGGTAACTAGACATTTGAAAGTTATTAATGAGAAGAATTTGCTTTAGTATTTATTCATTGCTCAATGGTTTGATGTCTAGTACTCGCTCTGTACCCGTTACTTGCAACTGCCTCACGTTCCGATATTCCGCGTCGGGGCGTGACATATTGGCATCCCTTTCTTGGGGGTTTGGAAAATCATGGCCGGTCATTCTATTTCGGCAGTCTAGTGACCTTTCTCTTAAGACCTCCTAAATCACCATACTCCGTGGATGCCTCACGGACACTGAGTTGGTTGTACCATTGAAGTTCTCTAGAGATAGAATGCACTTCCTCACTTATCTTGTTTCGTTAGTGTGATTTATAATCTGGACTTAAGCCAATAATGTAAAGAGATGACTAAAGTATAAATCGCGTCGTTATGCTGCCGAAATTATCTCTTGATCATTGTTATCATGAAATCATGTTCACTTTACTTTCTACTTCTAGACATCATCATTATGAATATGACATCTCCATTGCTTACATCTTAAAACTCTTATTGGCCATGAATGACTGTAGGTATCTACATTTGAAAATAGTGAGATGCAGATCGGGCACGGAGAGTGCCGAAGGGCTCCAATCTAGCCCAATGATGGAGAGTCATAAATATACTGTTAACCATGGGGTATAATGATTACTGGTGTTGCATCTGCACTGGGAGTACTTGCGTGTTGAATACTAGATACAATAACCACATACACGTGTCCTATTGTAATTTGAAGGTGGATCTTTCCTTGGTGCACAATGGTGCACAATAGTGTCTTCGTGCCTTATTAAGTGAATCATGTTAAAAGTTCGTGCTCATGCGTGCTTGCTTGCTTGTGTGATATGGCCATCCTGCAGTCTTGCAATTACATGACATCCTACAGTTATTGCAACTAAATGATATCTTGTGTGCTTGCTACATACCACTCTATTGATATCTCTGCTCGTTATATCCTTCTAGATCTTGTTCAATCACTCTTATTCAATCTATCTTGCTCATGTATCGTATTTTATGAGTTTATTCGCACATACATATCTTGATAATCGTGCTTGCCTAAGTTCTAAATTGTTAATCACATATATCATTACCCGCACATTGAGATATAAATCCTACTAGGCTAGTTTGCTCATTCCCTACTTTTAACCTTCTAGGTGACTATGAAGTGCAAGAGGAAGACCAAGTCGAGGATGGGAATGCGTCCGAGTGATGAGCGTTCCAACATATGTGTTTATCCATAGTTTACCTTGAGAGTAGTTACATGTAGTAGGATGTGAGGTTAAATGTAATTTGCCTTTTATTGAGTCACAGTCTTGTAGTACAACAATGAGAGATTATGTATTATTTATTTTGAAATAAGCAAGTGTTGAGATTGGAATACAAGTTAGTTGTGTTCATTATTGGGCCTATTATGATGTTTGTGTTGATACACATTTAGTACTTGCTAGGTAGAGGCTTATTTGCCAACTGTTCACGTTTCGGAATATCGACTTTAATTTTTCATATATATCCGTTGTGTAATTCTCGGGACGTGACAGTTTAATTCCTATTCAGAGTATCCTTGATTCATTCTATGATAGAAATCCATTTAATTGCCTCTAATTTGCCTAAGTTTTGTCTAGTAAGGTGTTTAGGATTCCCTGATCCTCACACCATCATAAGACCCTCTTGTTTGTCCCATTTCTAACTAGAGAGCGTAGGTTTTCTCTAGCACAAATTAAACTGCTTGTTCTTATTCAAAGTATCCTTAGATTTTTCTATGTTAAGAACCTAGTGGAACACCTCTGATTTGCCTAAATGTCTGATCAGTTGAGTGTTAGGATTTCTTAACCCTTACACCTTCGCAAGACTCACCTTGTTTCTACTTGTTCTTAAGGAACATGACCCTTGTTCCTAGAAAGTATGTTCAGAATTTCTTGATCTTTCCCAGAATAGGAACCCATTTGATTTGTCTATTGGTCCAAGCATTTCTGGAACCCTTAGACTGGAAATGCAATCCTCAAGTTTGATTATGTGGTGTTTCGAACAACCTCCTTGCCGGAAACCTTGTCTAAGTCTCTTGTGCACCTTTGAAACCTTGCTACCAGCATCATTGGGTCTGATGCACCCTTGAGGATTCATAGACCCATTTCCTTCCTGTTTCAAGTATATTTTGATGGGCTCTTTGTGGCAACTTCGACTAACCCTTCTGGCCACTCTGACTGATCCCTCTTGTACACTTTGACTGTCAACTTGATTGGCCCTTCCAGCCACTGTGATCTGTCCTATAGAAAAGAAACTATCATGGCAGTAACCTTAGTATCTTGTATATGTTAAAAGTGATAAGAACGTGAAAATTATTCTAATGACTCCTAATATGTCTTGATTCTATTCCCTTGTGATTAACTGAAACTTCACCTTTGAATCTGTTTGCCTTGAATCTGAAATCAAAAGAAATGCATAAGAACCCTCTTGATCTTGCTTACATGACTTGATCCATCATGACTGCTTGAATTCTTGCCTCTCTGTACTCGATGTTCCTTGATCTGAGCATATGTTCTTGCCTTCTATGATATCTTACAAGTCTATCCTTGTAAGGCCCTCAAATTTTGTATATTATATCTATTTATGTAGCACCTCGGAAATTTTAACTATATAAAATTTCGAATAAATGGAAATAAATAATTCCATAAGATCAAAGAACTTAAAACATACGTATCATTATCGTATGTGCTAAACCACATCGGAAAAATCCGTAAAAATGGGAAATCAACCCCACACATTATTCTTAAGGGTTCCACGAAGAAATTCGTGCGAAGAAAAATCCGATTAACCAAGTGAACATCGCTTGGTGATCAATTATCCGAATAAGGAAACAAGTCGGAAAAACCGTTAACACGGAAATACGACGCAATCAAAAAATAAATAAAAGTGTTGGAGAGACTTCCAACAATATATATTAATGACCCAATATCTTAATTGGGCCAATGGATCACATATGACCCAAAAATCTATAAAACAATAAAATGCATGGAAATTTGTGGCTTAAATAGACTGAAATTTGAAAGGGGTAATTAGAGTTGGATTGGGGAAGAGATCTTGCAATCTTGGCAACCCAAATTCGTGCCTACCCACCCATGGAGATTGCCTGATGGCCAAGACTCTCTAATGGAGGAGAGAGATCCTCAAATTATGGAAAGACACAAACCAATCATGCAACCCTTCTTCCTAGTTACAATAGGACTCCTAAACACCATGGTTACTTAAATACTCTTCACAAAACCCAAGGGACGAGTTTTAGAACTTGCTGGGGTCGTGTGAAGGAGCTTGGTGGCTAGGGAGCTGTGGATCGACCACAAGAAGCTCATCTTCTTCCCCGTTCGTCTGCTACAACATGCACAAACCATCATCTTGGTGTCGAGCTAAGGTAGGCCAAACCTAAATCCCATCGTGCAAGGCTTATACCCCTGGAAATAGGTCGAGTCTACTTCCTACCCAAGTGGAATGCCCAAATTCCATGCAGTGTACACGGTGTATTAAGCGTCTTACAAACAGTGGTCTGAACACGGGATTTCTGAAGAACGGGACTTCATCAACACAAAAGGTAGGTTTTCTCGGGCCAAACCTTAACCTATCCTATACCAATGTGTAGAGCATCAAGTTAACTTTCATTTCCCACTAGTTTCATAGAATTTCATTTAGTAGATTTGAATTATAAGCGTTTTTCCAAAGTCGTGCACTATTAGGGCTTTTCCCGTTCTTGTATGTTGCATGTGATAAAGATCGAATTAGAGTAAACTCATAACATGAAAGTTATTCTACTAGTTGTCCTCGTCAGGTTTTGTGTTGAACATTTTGTCTAAATCTCATTAGTTAGAGAGTTATAAGCATGGTAAGAGGGTTGCTGCCTGAAACTACGTTGTTCAGGTTACACTTGGTATTACGTTGTGTTTGACTTGATTAAAGCCTATCGAAACCATCATGGTTTTCTAATTCCGATTTACTGGAGGCACCCTTGCATGTCTAGATTAGTTTAAAACTAGTTTCGTTATTTTTCATACCTTGTACAAATTGTTCTATATTTTAGAAGCACCTTGTGTCAATATAAGGCAGTTTTGGACCGCAATCCAAGAACATGTCCTTTCTCTGTCGACGTCAGTCGCAGACCCTGTGAAGGTGACGGCCCGATAGGCCGCGTTCTGAGGTCTTGTCGCGACAGCACCGACCGTCGCGTTCTGAAAGCGACGAAGCGCTCCGTCGCGACCTGCTGCCTGATCTGACCGCCCCGTCGCGTTCTTCACATCACCCTGTCGCGTTCTGGTCCCGACCGGTCGCGACCCTTACTGGGGTCTGTCGCGACCTGACCCCGGGCCTGACAGCCCTGTCGCTTTCCTTATATGTACCTGTCGCGATCTCAGGATTTTACATTAAACCCCACTTACTTTCTTGCAAACCTAACTGCTATATCCGAGGTCTGGTTAATATGATATTTAGTGTGTGATTTCACATGTTTTGGGTCTGATCATTGCATGGTGGTTTTTTTAATGGCTTAAAAGTGATTAACCCATTTAAAAGCTTTAATTATATAAATGCTATTCTAATTGCTCCTTAATGTTATGATCCATTCATGCAAACTCATGATTTAAATCTCTCCATTATTCTACCATGTTTAAAATGATAATTATTGTTCTTAAAATCTTACAAACCCATGTGTAGTTAAATGCATTGTTCAATTCGTGCCATCATGTTAAGTGCTTTTCGCGAGTTTGAAACCGATGGTTTGAGAATTGAGACACGCGTACATCACTACACACTTGCACATCTAGGCAGCCCTTTTCTTGGGAAATTGGAAACTCTCTACCGGTCATCCGAATCGGTAGACTAGCGACCTTTTCACCAAGGCCTCCGTAAATCTCCTCTGACCATGGATTCCCACATGGCCGACGAGTTGGTTGTACCATTGAAGTTCCCTGGAGATAGCGTGCACTTCCTTTTCTCTTCTTGTTCTCGTGAGTGTGATTTACAATCTAGACCAAAGCCATTAATGTAAAAATTGAATTAAAGTATAAATCGTACAGTTATGTTGCCGAATTTATCTCTTGACCATTGTTATCAATTAAAAATCATGTTCAATTACTTATTACTTGTTCCCATCATCATCATGAACATGACATTACACACGCTTACTTATTGAAACTATCATTGGCCATTATTAATGACTGTGGGTATCTACATTTAAAATTTACATGAGATTGCTGACCGGGCACGGCGTGTGTCCAAGGGCTCCAGTCTAGCCCCAATGACGGAGAGTCATAAATATACTGTTAACCATGGGGTATAATTACTGGCGTTGCATCTGCGCTGGGAGTCTTGCTTGCTTGTTGAATGATAGATACAAACCCACATACGTGTCCTGGTGTACATTCTTGATGGATCTTTTCTTGGTGTACATTAGTGTCTACGTGTCGGATTAGTGTTACTTGATCGTGCTCGTACATTCTTGCTTGCTTGCTTGCGTGATATGGCCATCCTGCATTTATTGCAATTTACATGATATCTTGCGTGCTTGTTACATGCTTCGCTCTTGACAACCTATTGCTCGTTATATTCTTGCTCTATCACGATCACTCTCTATCTAGTTGTTTCATGCATCATGTTTTAATCTGTTTCATTCGTACATGCATATCATGACATTCATCGTGCTTACCTAGTTCTAAATTGCTAATCACTTATATCATTGCCCGCACATTGAGATATAAATCCTACTGGGCTAGTTTGCTCATCCCCTACTTTTACCCAATCTAGGTGACTATGAAGTTCAAGAGGAAGAGCAAGTCGAGGATGGGAATGCGTCCGAGTGAAGAGCATTCCAACTATGAGTCTAGTTATAGTAGTTTGCTTTGAGTGTTAGATCATGTAGTAGGAAGTGAGGTATTATGTACTTTTCTTTATATGAGTCTTAGTCCTGTAATCGTTTTCCATTTGGAATACTAGAGTTGAGATTTGAATAAAAGATTAGTTGAGTTCATATTTGGGCCCTATGATGATGTTGTGTTGTTAAACACTTAGTGCGTGCTAGCTAGAGGCTTATTGCCGATTGTTCACGTCTCGAAATATCGACTCGAGTTATATTTCGCATTATTAATATCCACTGTGAAATCTCGGGACGTGACAGTTTATGGTATCAGAGCCTAGGAATACCAAATAAGATATATGTCTCAGGATTAGGAGATACCTATGGAACCTAGGTCATGGAAATTAAATACAGTACCAGGTGAGAATGGGTAGAGACTGGGTATATGTTAGAAAGAATTAAACACTCCTACCCATTGACTCTATAATGTATCTAGAGACATTAATTGGTTTCCATCCTTTTCTCAGGAACCCTCATATAACACTCTTACACTCAACTGCAATGGCTCGTAATCAGTGGCAAGTTATGCAAGAAACCGTGGCTGGATTGACCCAGGCATTACAAAATGTAGTTCAGGCTGGAAATCAGGCTGGAGCTGCAAGGAATGGAGCCGGTGATCTGCATCGGAATTTTAGGAGTTTAAACCCTCCTCGTTTCTCTGGATCCCCTGATCCGGACGAGGCAGAGAATTGGCAAGAGGAGATAGAAAGGATTTTCCAGGTGATGCAATGCACTAATAGAGAGAAAGTGGTACTGGCCACTTTCCAATTTACTAAAGATGCTCGAGTATGGTGGAAGGCCACTCGGCCCACCTGCCAAATGAGCTGAACTGGAGTGGGCCGGATTTCTGGAGATATTCCGAGGAAAGTATTTCTCTGAGAGAGTCAAGGAGAAGAAGGCAGCAGAGTTTGCCGCACTAAAACAGAAAGGGATGTCTGTGGCTGAGTATGAGGCTCAGTTCGCACGACTGCTATGTATGCCCCACATTTGGTGGGAACGGAAGGATTAAAGGCTAACCATTTCATGGACGGGCTCAGGCCCATGTTCATTGAAAGGCTCGGACCACACAATATTCAAACTTACACTGAGATGGTCCAAAGAGCTCAGCTGGTAGAAGACACCATGGCCAAAGTGGAAGGCATGAGGGGCAAGGACAACTCCAAGCGGTTCGTCAAGAAGGGAGCACCTAATATTGCTCCAACCTTCGTAACAACAATGTCAACAACAACAACAAGAGGCCGAATGCCGGAAGAGATGTTGCGGGAGACAAAAGAGTCAAAATGGAAGGTAGGCAGTTGGCTGAGAACTGCAAATTCTGTGATAAACCAGGACACGAGCTGAGGAATGCTGGAAGAAGGAAGAAGCTCGGGGCATGCTTGAGATGTGGTGGTCGTGACCACCATATTCCTGACTGTCCAATGATGAAGGACCAACCGGGTAGAGTTCAGAATGCACCACGGCGTCAGGGACGCCTTAATGCTGTCATAGAAGCTGACCTACCCGAGGAAGGGGGTATGGTGGAAGGTACCATTTCCATACACTCTCAACCTGCATTTGTGCTTATTGATACTGGAGCTGCTTATTCATTTATTTCCACCACATTTGCTGCAACTCTACCTGTCAAACCTGTCCCCTTGAAATCCAAGATCACTGTAGCTATCCACTAGGCTCAGAATCTGAACTCACTCACTACTTGCCGAAATGTGAAACTATAATTGGAGGGCACAATCTCCCTGCCGACCTTATCTGTTTAGACATGAAGGGTTATGATGCCATTTTGGGTGTCGATGGCTAATTGAATATGATGCCGATGTAAACTGTCGCCATAGGAGGGTCACTTTTAAAAGACCAAACCTTCCAACTCTATCACTACTTGGCACCCGTTATCACAAACACCCTATCTTGATATCCTCCTTAAAGGCTTCTAAGCTGATATAGAGAAGAGTATCAACGTCCCCTGACCTTGGAAAATTACGTCCCCTACCATTGGTGTTCCGCCGCTCTGCTAGGGTTGCGCCGCCGCCGCCGCCGCGCGCGTCGGCCCCCTCTGGTGGCGCTGGGCGTTGCCCCATGGCTGCTGCCATTGGGGGACCCCGATCTCCTCCCCCTGGGCCTTCTCAGTTCCCCGCCTTACAACGCTCTCCGGAAGGTAATCGTCCTCGTGGTGCGGATGGCTGCGCGACGTCCACTCCATGCATGCAAGCCATCAATGCCGATGGAGCCTCCCCAGCATCTGCATGGGGACGTGATGGTGTTCCCCAACAAAAGTCCTTCGCTCAAATTCTTATGGAATCTGTCAAACCCCCGACGCTTCCCTTGAAGATCCATGCGCTTGCTAGCACTGATTCTGGAGAACCTGCGGTTTTTTTCTCTCGAAGAGGTACGGATATCTTGTGCGCCTTTCAACTTGCTATTATCGCTCGTACTCCGCTCGGTAGACCTTCCTTCCAGGACATTCGTATGCACTTCTCTCAACGATTCAACTTTGTGAAAGACTTCATCATTAGTGCTATGGATGGACGTCATCTACTTGTTCGATTTCAAGATAAGAGCGATTTATCTTCAGGTCCTGTTGAAAGACACCCTGTTTGTGAAGGGAAGATTATTCAGGTTTTTTCAATGGTCGATGAATCTCCCCTGAGGAGGATTCTCCCGTGGTCCCAGTTTGGATGGAGATGCCGGGGCTACCAGCTAATTTCTATAATGAGTCCATGCTTCGATCCATTGCTGGCACTGTTGGACAGGTTGCAGGTCGATAGAGATACTATCAGTTTGTCTCGTGCGCATGCTGCCAGGGTCTGTGTTCAATTAGATATATCAAAAAAACTCCCTGACCGTTTCTGGATTGGTATTGGTGCGAGTGGTATGTGCAACAGATGACATATCCGAATCCTCCTTCCTTTTGCCAATCGTGTAAGCATCTGGTCATCTTCTTGCAAATTGTAAAAAAGCCAACCCCAATGCAAACCTCGTGCCTCCGGGTAGTCATGATATTCAGCAGGTCGCTCCTCCACCTGGGAAAAAAGTTTGGCGCCAGGTTCCTTCTGATAAGGGAGATGATCAACGTGGTTATTCCAATATCATAGTTGAATCTGGTCCTTGTGATAAGGATGCTACTCCTCTTACTCCTGGTGCTGCTACTCTTGTTTGTAACATGACATCTGATGCGCCGCATGTTGTTAATGATACTTGTCCTGTGCAACCTGAAAATGGTAATGGTGTGGTAACTGTGGTTGATACGTATGTTCCTGGCCATAATGAGCATCCTACTACTGATATTGCAGTTCATCAAGTGAGGGCGGAGGTCCTGAGTGTGAGGTGGTTAATGGGATCAGCACTAATGGCATAGCATCTACTAGTGTCTCAGATCCTGTCCATGATCAGTCTCTTATCCAATCGAAAAAATGTGCACCTGTCTACCATGTCATATCCCTACCTGGTTCTGGACCCTTAACTACGGAAGCGGATTTTACTACTATCCATTCAAACTTTGTTGGGCCGGATAATGCTGAGGCCAAGAAGTCTGATGGTGTCAAAACCAGATCTTCTTTGCGCAGGAGCGCCTCTGTCAACACTCCTCAATGATTTCTTAATGAAGAGTCTTATTTGGAATATCAGGGGGATTGGTAATACTCAGTCTATCAATAGGTTAAAGTATCTTATCAGGAAAGTTCAGCTGAATTTTGTTGCAATCATTGAACCTAAGCTTAGCGCTGATAAAATTGAGAGGCACAGATTTAAACTTCGTATGCATTCCTGTTTATCAAACTCTATTGATAGGGGCCGTATTTGGCTGTTCTGGACACAGGATGTTACTGTCCACATGGTATCCAGCTCTGATCAGTTTATTACTGTGCGCATCAGCTCTTCTTCTTACTCGGATTTCTTGTTACAATTGTTCATGCTAGTTGTCTGTTGACCGAGCGTAGAGAGTTATGGGAGAACTTGGTGGATTTTTTCTGTCTCTTGTGATAAGCTTGGCTTGTTGGTGGGGATTTCAACAGCATTTTGGATCCATCCGAAAAAAGGGGGGGTCGTCGCGCTTTTGAGAGATCCAGTGCTGACTTTCAGGCCTGTGTTTCTGCTGCTGGCTTAGACGATGTGGGGTTTTCGGGGAGCAACTTCACCTGGTACAATGGTCAACAAGCCAATGGCATTTGGGCTAGACTGGACAGGGTTATGATCAATGTGAATGGCTGCTCACTTGTCCTGCTCTAAAGGTGCAACATTTGTCTCGTGCTTGTAGCGATCATAGCCCTTTGCTTATTCCCCGATGTCTAATGGTCCTGCTGTCCCCTCAAGATTCTGTTTCCAGCAAATGTGGGTTTCTCATGAGCAATTTTTCGGGACTCTAAAGTCGCATGGGAGGCAGCTCCATGTTCCTCTTTTCCTCTTTTAAATATGATGATGAAGCTAAAACATATGAAGTTCTTCTATAGACACTGGAACAAAAATGTTTTTAAGAATGTCCAGGATAATGTCATGCTGGCTGAAGAGGCGCATTCTATTGCTCAAACTATATTTGATAATGATTCAAGTCCTGAGAATAGTACTCAGCTCTATGCTGCTAGGATGATCTTGCTCGAGTCCACGCCCAAGAGGAAATGTTCTGGCGTCAAAAATCAAGACTAAAGTGGCTGAAGGAGGGCGATGGAAACACAAAGTTTTTTATGCTTGCGCTGCTTCTCGACGAAGGCGTTCAACCATAAATCAGATACAAAATGATACTGGTATGCTTGTGACTGATAAAGAGGAGATGGTAAATCTTTTTGTGTCTCATTTTTCTGCTGCTTTTACTTCTGGCCCTCATCATGTTGACCAGCAATTGTTGGAGGATATTCCTGCTTTGGTGGATGATGTGAAAAACCATGCTCTTTGTGTGCTTCCTAATGCTGAGGAAATTAAAGGTGTGTTATGACAATGTCTCCTGATAGTGCCCCTGGGCCTGATGGATTCACAGGATACTTTTTTCAAAAATGTTGGGACTTTATTCAGATTGATATTGTGGCTGCAGTTCAAAGTTACTTTTGTGGTCATGCGCTACCTAGAGGTCTTACATCCTCTCTTATTGCTTTGATCCCCAAGGTTGATTCCCCTAAATCTTGTGCTGATTTCAGGCCTATCAGCCTTTGCAACTTCCTGTATAAAGTTATATCCTGTATTATCAATGACAGGCTATCTCAGGTTCTATCTATTCTGATTTCTGAACAGCAGGGTGCTTTTGTTAAAGGAAGGAATATTTATGAGAATGTGGCTCTGGCTGGGGAGATGGTTCAACATCTGCATAAACGGTGCAGAGGTGGTAATGTTGTCTTTAAGTTGGACATGGCTAAGGCTTATGATCGGCTGGAGTGGGACTTCTTGTATGCTGTGCTCCGCAAGTTGGCTTCTCTCTCAGCTTTATTTTGCTTATTGAGCCCCTTCTCTCAAATTGCTGGTTCTCTGTTCTATTAAATGGTGAAATACATGGTTACTTCAAGTCTACGAGAGGCCTCCGCCAGGGCGATCCTCTTGCTCCAACCTTGTTATTATTGCGGAGGAAGTTCTAAGTAGGGGGCTCACCTCTTTATTTTACCGCAGCAATGGTGGAGCTTTCAAACGTTACAGAGATGTCCTCTGGTTTCTCACTTACTGTTCGCTGATGACACTCTAATTTTCTCCAATGGTTCTGTTAGACACATCATGCGGCTTATGAAGTTTCTCAGGGCGTATGAGGGGTCATCGGGTCAGCTTATTAATGTAGCCAAGAGCTCTTTCATCGTGTCGGACAAAGCTCCTGGTTCGCTCAGCAGTTCTATTGCTGATACTACGGGTTTTGTTCAGGCCAAGCTGCCAATCAAGTATCTGGGAGTTTCGCTCTTTGCTGGTAGGAGAAGGCCTTCTTATTTCTCTCATATTCTTGCCAAAACTGCTGCTAAACTCCAAACCTGGAAGTCGGGGTTCCTCTCTTCTGGTGGGCGCTTAGTTCTTATTAGGCATGTTCTATCTGCTTTGCCCATCTATACGATGTCTTCTCAGGCTATCCCTACTACTTTCATAAATACTTTTCACAGATTGCTGGCCAACTTTTTCTGGGGTTCTTATGATGGTTCGCCCAAAAAACACTGGGTATCCTGGGACATCATCTCCCAACCCAAAGATTGTGGCGGTCTTGGGGTTCTCAACCTCTCCCAAATGCAACTTGCTCTGAAGACTAAAATGCTCTGGAGGGCAATTTCTGGCACTTCTCTTTGGGGTAATTTCTTTCAGGCCAAACACTTGTATCACTCTCATCATTCCACTGCCTCCTTTCATTTGTTGTCCGCTGCGGATAGGAAATTGTGGCAACATGCATCCTGAAGGATCGAAGTGAAGGTGTGGATAAGATCTAGAAGGGGGGGATGAATAGATCTATGCCACTTTCTGCGGAAGCTTAAGCAATTTAAAATACTTTTAAATCAGAGGCTATTTTATCAGTGAAAAACACAGATCTGATGAGATTTGAGTGAGTTGGTAAAAATAGATGTGAAACAAGTTGATTGAGTGAATATTAAACGATCCTATGCAAGCATCTAACGGATGAAATGATCAAACCACAGATAGACAAGTGCACAGAGATTTTTAGGTGGTTCGGAAATCACCCAAGTGATTCCTACATCCACCCCTCACACCCCGTGAGGATTCACTAAAACAACTGGGTAACACACCCACTGGAGCCTGACAACTCCAACACTAGAGAGCTTACAACTCACACAACTTCTAGAGCAAGACTACTCTAGAACAACTGAGCAAGACTGCTCAACACAACCTTGAGTTAGACAACTCAAACTGAGCACAACGGCTCACAACAACCTGAGCACAATGCTCACACAATGGTTGCTAGACACCAACTCAAGACATAGACCTTCTAGCACAGATCTAGTCGAAAATGAGAGCACTAATGAGAGCTATGCAGAAGCACTTGCATAATCTCAAAAGATATCTCAGAAGAACAGAAGTACAGTAAAATGTATTGAATGACTTCGTTCTTCAAGTGTACTCCCTTGTAGAAGCTTGGATTGGGAAGAAGCTTGCAAACTTGAAGTCCAAGGCGATGCTCTGTAATCTGGGAGGTTGGATCTTCCTTGAATTCTTCTCCAACGATGGCTTCTACTTGATCTGCTTCCTTGGGATGCTTCAGAGGATTCTTCAAGGATCAAACCCTAATTCTCACACCTTGAATTGGTGAGAAGAGGTCTTCTGGAATCTCCAGGAAGGCAGAGGAGGGAGACACGAGCTCTTGTGGCCGCCAGGAACTTTTTCAGGAGGCACAAGAGTTTGTTGGGTCGGCTCTTACTGATGATTGGCCATAAACGAGGCTTTTATACACAAAAGATTCCAAGTATACCCTTTTGGGTACAAGGGCACGCGATCCCAGGTTGATTCCTGATCGCCCTAGGAAGACACGTGGCATTCAGCAAAGGTAAGTTGGAATCTTCTTGGAGTGTGTCGACCTGCCCTGGTGGTAGTGTCGACACCCTGATCAAAGCCTGAAATATGGTCTCTGGGAAACCCATGGTGTCGACACACTCTTCAGGTGGTGTCGACACACTTATTGCAGACTGAAGGCTTGATCTTCTGGAAAGCCCATCCTGTGTCGACACACAATCCAATTGGTGTCGACACCTGATTAAACCTGAGAACTGGCCTTCGGTGGGAAGTCTAGTGTGTCGACACACTCACTGGCCTGTGTCGACACACAATCAGCACAGATGTGTTTTCTGCCTTCGGACCTGAGACCTTGTGTCGACACCAAGAGGGGTGTGTCGACACACTTTTACACACAGGTTTGTTCCTGAAATATACAACACATATATCATTAGTTAAATGATTTATCAAGAATATAAATGATAAATGTGGATTAAAAACATGCCTTTTTGAACATGATTTCAGGTAACATATTTATGACATGTTTCGTTTAAATTGCTTTAAGAAAAAATACATCTTGTCATCATCAAAATAGGAGGGAAATGTTATGAAATATACACTCAACCCAACAATCTCCCCCTTTTTGATGATGGCAACATTAAATCCATATTTCAATGTGGTTTTGATGAAGTGTGATTTTAAGCAATTTTTGATTGTTTAAATTTTTGTTTTCTTTTTGTTCATACTTGTCAAGGACCTTTTGATGTTCTTCAGTAACAATTGATGATGTGTTGTGAGATACAATGTTACTTGAAATGAGAACTTTTGTGCACACAAGTCAAGCAACTTGACAAGTATTCAAACACAAAGACAAAGATTTGCATTCACAATCACAATATTTCATTGAAGCCAAGCAAACATTTCATTTCATTCAAAAGACCATTACATCAAAATATTACATTCAATTTATTCATTCTTCTCCCCCTTTGACATCATCAAAACAAAATACATTAGGTAGAAGATGGAGGAGGAGGAGGAATTGGAGCAAGAATAAGCTCAATGTCTGACAATCTTTTGTCCATTGAAGTCATGCTTGACTTCATATGTTCATGGATAGTTGTCAGCTAGTGTGAAGATAATGCTCCATTCTATCAGAATTCTCCATCAAGGTGCTTTGAATTCTTTTCAAATCACTTCTCTTGGTTCTTCTTTCAAATGTTCAACGGCAACCTCTGCCGGAATTGGCCTTGATGAGGCCCTTGACCTTGCGCCACGGTGGGGACCCAACTTCCTGACCATGGTGCAAGAGGAGTGGAATTCGGAATGGATGGAAGATTGGAGAGATGATGAAGGATTGATGCGATTGAGAGAGAATTTGGGAGGATTTCTTGCCGGAAAACAATGGGAATGAGGCCGTCGGGTCGACCTGACGCCCAAAAAGAGGTGCAGTGGTACACTGCCCCGCAGGAACAACAAGGGTTTAAGGTGAACCCTAACGGGTTGAAAAGAAATCTGTCAAGGGGTAGTGTCGACACAGGAGGAAGGTTGTGTCGACCTTACCGAAAGTGTGTCGACACGATACACACTGTGTGTCGACACGGCCTTAGAAGAAAATTGAATTTTGTTTTATTTTGAGAGGAAATTTGGAGAAATTGGGACATCTTTAGAATGATAAATAATGAGAGGAATTATCATTTCAAGGATTTTTAAGAGGCTTAAAAAATTCATTTGTTATATTTTGCAAAAAAAATTCATCACAATTCAGGATTTTCACACAATTTCTAACAGGATATTATCATTCCAAGACTTGAATCAACAAGATGAAAGTTTGAGGGATATATAATATCTAACAATCAACTATAACTACCATATTTCTCAACTTTGAAGAAAGAAGAATATCATGTAGACCAAATACTATTGTGTTGAAAATAAAACACAATCTCAAAGAACAACTTGATGAGGGATGAAGTGAGTCTTTCTAGACAAATCTCCAATAATACTCACATTTTTTGTTCTTTTAGCAAACTATCAAATGATATAAATCTCTTTCACTCAAGTACTAGTGCTTTTTACACACCATAGTCCCTGGATACTTAAGATTTAGTCATTATCAAGTCTCAAAGGGGTAAATGATGACATTTTGACATGAAAATATACGTTTTGTAGACGCCAATATTTCCAGTTACTCAGTCATCATAAAAAAATCATAGCACATTTGCTTTTGTTTTGAATTTATGTTCATTTTGTTCCCCTTGAACAGAGTTAGCAATAGTGCCTCATGACATGCATGGCACTTCATTCATTGTGAAGGTGTGCAGTTTCTCAGCACAAGTGCCATTGCTCTGTTGGATTCTTAATGATTTTGGAGAATTTGTGAGATAGAAATCAAATACATCCATTCATCAGTTGCAAACAAGAAAATGTTTTAAGTTCAAGGCACAAGATGTTGTTTAGTCTAGGAAGAAATCTGAATTTCTGTAGGTTGAGACATATAGTTGAAAGTTGATTAGTAAAAAAAAATATAATAGATCACTCAAAGGTTCATTTGAGACTCTAGACTTTAGAATGAGGACATCATGCAAGGAATTGATGAAATGCTAGAAAAGTTTGAAATTTTGCAAAGTGATGACTTGTGAATTTTCTAGCTCCCCTGAGATGATGATTTCAACTATTTTTCATCAAAATAAAGATATGCATGTTTTGAAATCAGGATATTTTCTTCTTGGACAACAAAGACTCCCCTCAACAATTGCATATTCATTTCTTAGTACTTGGGAGTTATGTACTCACGCATAGTGAAAGGTTTCCAGACAAGCCTAACTTGTCCTTCTCCAAATCACCATTTAATATACCAAGAAATTTCAACACAATAAGAGTTGGAGAATTTATTGTAAAAAGGGAAATAGAATTGAAAGAGAGAGAGATATGAACAATGTAATTCAAGGAAGCAAAGAGTTATGAAATGCAAAGAACTCCCCCTTAGACAATGCATAGCACTCAACCCAAACCTTAAGAGAGATCAAGAAGGAGGACATTTACAAAGACCAAGTTCTCTCCTTAAAGATGAAAATCTGTTTTCAGGAAGGGGTTTAGTGAATATGTCTGCAATTTGTTTTTCAGTTTCAATGAAGTGGAGTTCAAATGATTTCTTTGCAACCTCATCTCTCAAGAAATGATGCCTAATTTCAATGTGTTTTGTTCTGGAGTGCTGAATGGGGTTTTTAGATAAATTTATGGCACTAGTGTTATCACATAGGATGGGTACACACCCTAAATCTTGGTTGTAATCAAGAAGTTGATGTTTCACCCAGAGAATCTGAGTTCCACATCTACCTGCTGCAACATATTCAGCTTCTGCAGTTGACAGAGCAACTGAATGTTGCTTCTTAGAAGCCCAAGAGATAAGGCACCCACCTAGAAATAGACACAGGCCACTTGTGCTTTTTCTATCTAATTTGCACCAGCATAATCAGCATCACAATAGGCAAACAGATCTAACTTGCAACCAGCAGGATACCAAATACCTAAGTCACATGTTCCAACAAGATATTTGAAAATTCGTTTAACAGCAAGCATGTGACTTTCTTTAGGATTAGATTGGAATCTAGCACATAAACACACACAAAACTGAATATCAGGCCTAGAAGTTGTAAGATAGAGCAGAGAGCCAATCATACCTCTGTAGGTCTTTGGATCTACTGACTTACCAGATGGATCTTCTTCTAGTTTAGCATTAATTGCAATTGGTGTGCTTGAGTGCTTAAGATTCTGAAAGTCAAACCTCTTTAATAGCTCCTTGACATATTGGTTTGACTGATGAAGATTCCTTCATGTGTTTGGTTAACTGCAATCCCAAAAAGAATGTTAAATCTCCCATTAAGCTCATTTCAAATTCATTCTTCATTTGATTTGAAAATTCATGCAAAGGCCTTTATGGGTGATCCAAATATTATGTCATCAACATAAATTTGGACCACAATTATTGATTTTTTACTATTTTTGTGAACAAATTCTGATCAACATTACCTCTAGATATCCTTTTTCAAGTAAAAAGGTACTCAAACGGTCATACCAAGCTCTTGGAGCTTGCTTAAGACCATAGAGAGCCTTATTAAGCTTGAAAACATGGTTAGGATATTTTTCATTTTCATCCAGGAGGTTGTTCAACAAAAATATTTTCCTTTATATAGCCATTCAAAAAGGCACTTTTGACATCCATTTGATAAACTTTGAAATTCATGGAGGATGCAAAAGCAAGGAAAATTCTGACAGCTTCTAGTCTAGCTACAGGGGCATATGACTCTTCAAATCAATTCCAAACTCTTGATTGTACCCCTTTGCAACTAGCCTAGCTTTGTTTCTTATTACTTGACCAGTTTCATTTAACTTATTTCTGAAAACCCATCTAGTACCAATCACTGCTTGGTCACTAGGTCTAGGTACTAATTCCCATACTTGATTTCTTTCAAATTGATGAAGCTCATCATGCATGGCATTAATCCAATCAGAACTGGATAAGGCTTCATCAATTGACTTGGGTTCAATTTGGGAAATTAGAGCTAGTGGGTCTTCTTCAACATTTTGCAAGAAGGATGATCTGGTCCTTACTCTATCATTCAAATTGCCAACTACACTGTCTAATGGGTGATCTCTCAGATATCGAGGTTCAGAAATTACCTGTTGAGAAGTATCCACTTCTGGAGCAATGTTACCTGACCCATTTGAAGATGGTGAGTTGTTCAGGTTCTCTTCATTGTTGACAAGCTCCTCAACAGTTGGTGAAGAATCCACAATGAGGTCATCCTCTTCATTGTCTTGTCTTCCCTGCAAGATTTAGAATATTAGTGGAAAAGGAATTTTCATCAAAAATAACATGTGGAGATTCTTCAACAGTTTTGGTTTTTAGAATATACACTTTGAAAGCCCTTGACACTTCAGAATAGCCAAGGAAGATAGCTTCCTGACTCTTAGCATCAAACTTGTCAAGGTTTTCTTTGTTATTATTGTGTACAAAGCATTTGCACCCAAAAGTTTTGAAATAAGAAGATAGTTGGCTTTTTATTTTTCAACAATTCATAGGGGGTTTTTCTGATCTTTGGTCTGATCAAAGCTCTATTTAGGATATGATTGGCTGTGTTAACAGCTTCTGCCCAGAAGGATTTGGGCAGATTACTTCCTAAGAGCATGGATCTAGCCATTTCCACAAGAGTTCTATTCTTTCTTTCCACAACTCCATTTTGTTCTGGAGTTCTAGGTGAAGAAAACTTGTGAAATATTTGAAATTCAGCACATAGATCAAGAAAGGATGTGTTATCAAATTCACCCCCATGATCAGTTAAAATGTTTTGATTTTATATGGATAAGTGGTTAAGACAGTGGTACAAAAGTTCCTGAATTCAAGACAGCATCACTTTTGTGGGACAGAAAAATAACCCAAGTAAATCTAGTAAATCATCAATGATTACAAACCCATATCTTTTGCCACTTAAGCTTAGAACTCTTGTTGGGCCAAAAAGGTCCATGTGAAGAAGTTCTAGTGGCCTAGATGTAAGTACCTCATTGAAGGTTTAAAAGATTTGGTTTGTTTTCCTTTAGCACAGATCCACAAACTTGATCTTCCACATTAGAAAAAGATTCAGGAAGACCCTTAACCAAGTTCAGTCTTAACAACTTATTCAATATTCTGAAACTTGCATGGCCAAGTCTTTTGTGCCAAGTCCATGCAATTTCATCTTTATTTGCAACAAAACAAAGATTTTCAGAAAAAATTTTATTAAGGTTGATCATGTAGACATTATTTTCTCTTTTTCCAAAGAATTTGATTTTATCAGATGATGAGTCAATTATCTTACAAAAATCAGATTCAAACACAACTTTGTGACCTTTGTCACATAGTTGGCTGATACTGAGCAGATTATAATCAAGACCATCAACTAATAAAACATTATCTACTGAGTTTGAAGAAGTTTGACCAACCTTTCCAGATCCTAAGATCTTTCCTTTATTTTTACCTCCGAATGTAACTGATCCTCCCTCCTTTTCAAGCAGGAATGAGAATTTGGCTCTGTCTCCCGTCATGTGTCGTGACACCCACTGTCAAGAAACCATACATTGGTGTTGGGTGCACGACCTTCCTGCAACAAGATCAGTGGAGAGAAGATTTTGGTACCCAAACAGAGTTGGGACCATCAGAATGTTTGAACATTGTCATCAAATCCTTTCTCACCCAATTTGACTTGTTTTTTATTTTGTTTTGTTACATTGGTGTTTTCAGCCTTTTTCTGTTTGTTCTTTCTTTTAGGAATGAAAGCACCAAGATTTTTGTTTTTGGTAGGAGGGGAGTTTTTCATTTGAAAATTGGAGTTGAGATTAGGAGGTGGAATCCATGGGTTTTGTTGGTACATCAAGAAATTTGGATATAGAATTGAGGATGATACCAACAGGGATTTTCATACCATTGGCTCCAAGGATTGGTCCAATTATCTTGAACTGTTGTCTTGGAGGTCCAAGGTTTTTTATGAATCATTTCTTTTACCTTTTTCTTATTTTTCAGATTTTTATTTGAATTTTTGGTTGAGTTGTTTGTGATTTTGGTGTTGAGCAGGTCGACCTCTCCTGAACTGGTGTCGACACAACAGCCACAGAAGTCTTCTTCTTGTGGACTGGTGTCGACCTGTCAGGGGACTGTGTCGACCTGATAGTCTTCTTTTGTTTTTGAGTTTTTGCTTTGTTTGGTGTTTTGTTAAGGTTTTGTTTGCTGTTTGTTGAATTTCTGTGTTTTCCAGATTATGACCCTTGACAAATTAATCAATGGTGTTTTTCCCTTTTTCTCACCAGATTTATCTTTTGTTGGTTTCTTTTTGTTGAATCCTAATCCATGAGATGTGGTTGTCATGTTGGATCCTAGCAATGCCTCTAGATTATCTTGGCCTTTTGTGAAGGTTTGGATAACCTCCTCCCTTTCCTTTAGCTGGTTTTTAAGAGTTATAATTTCTTCAATTTTCTGTTGTCTTTCTTGTTTTTCAATTTCCAGCTTTTCTGTTAAGTTTTTGAATTCTTGGGAGGCCTTTTGAGAGGCAAGCTTTAGATCATCAATTAGGTTCAGGAGATTTTTTTTTCTTCAAGCAATTCTGTTACTTCAGTTTCCAGTTCACAAGATCTATTGTTTGAAGATTGGTTATGGTAAAGATTTTCAATTTTCTTTTTGATGTGTTTGTTTTCTTTTCTCATTTCAGAATATCTTTCAACTAGTTCTGCATACACATCCTGCCAATCTTCAACAGTAAAATCTTCAAAGGAAGTATTTACCTTTTCATCTGTGCTGTTGGCCATGAAGCAAACCTCCTCACTTTCAGAGCTTGAGGATTTCTTCTCTTCTTCTTCCTCACTTGAGTCTTCATCAGACCAAGGGGCTACCATGGCCTTTGGCTTCTTAAATTTTTGGAACTTGTTGTGCTTTTCTTTCTTGTTCTCAGGACACTCTCCCTTCATGTGTCCTGGTTTGTTGCACCTGTAACAGACAATATTTTCGTCAGATTTGTGATTCTTGTTGAAATTAGAAGAGGAAAAGTTTTTCTTACCTGAGAAAAACTTCTTTTTCCCAGACATTTTTCCTTTTCTGTATTTCAAGAATTTTCTGAATTGCCTAGTCATGAGGGCAATTTCATCCTCATTTGACTCAGACTCCTCAGAACTTGTTTTCTCCTGACTTTTATCTTTATTGCTTGAAGAGGCCTTAAGTGCCATAGGCTTGGTCTTAATTATGTGTTCTTCATTTCTTTTTAAGTTGATTTCATATGTCATTAAGGATCCAATCAATTCATCCAAAGAGATTTTGGACAGATCTTTTGAATCTTCAACGACAGTGGCCTTTGTATGCCAGATTGAAGAAAGTGAACGTAAAATTTTTCTTACCAAGTCTGCATCTGTATTCCTTACCCAAGGCCTTTAATCCATTCACAATCACCATGAACCTGGCAAACATTTCAGAAATATTTTCGTTAGACTTCATCATAAAAAGTTCATATTCTGAAACTAGAATATTTGCCTTAGTCTCCTTTACTTGAGATGTTCCCTCATAGAGTAATTCGAGCTTATCCCACATCTCTTTGGCAGATTTGCACATTGAGATTCTCGAATATTCCTTGGGATGAACAGCACATTGAATCATGTTCATGGCACTATAATTCAATGTGGCTCTTCTTATTGTTCCCTCGTCCAGGTTTCTTCCTCACCCTGGTTTTCATAGGGACCAGCCTCAACTACTTTCCAGATCTCATAGTTCTGGGCCCTTAAGAATACTTGCATTCTGTTTTTCCAGTAAGAATAGTTTGTTCCATTAAAGAATGGTGGCCTATTTATGGAATGCCCTTCAGCTATGAAACCTTTGGAATCCATGACTCTAAAGCAGAAAGAAAATGCTTAACAAACAAACAGGCAAACACTCAAATACACAACACTCAGAAACAAAAACTGCTCGGATCAAATCAGATCAAAGTAACCCGCTCTGATACCAATTGAAGGATCAAAGTGAAGGTGTGGATAAGATCTAGAAGGGGGGGATGAATAGATCTATGCCACTTTCTGCGGAAGCTTAAGCAATTTAAAATACTTTTAAATCAGAGGCTATTTTAATCAGTGAAAAACACAGATCTGATGAGATTTGAGTGAGTTGGTAAAAATAGATGTGAAACAAGTTGATTGAGTGAATATTAAACGATCCTATGCAAGCATCTAACGGATGAAATGATCAAACCACAGATAGACAAGTGCACAGAGATTTTTAGGTGGTTCGGAAATCACCCAAGTGATTCCTACATCCACCCCTCACACCCCGTGAGGATTCACTAAAACAACTGGGTAACACACCCACTGGAGCCTGACAACTCCAACACTAGAGAGCTTACAACTCACACAACTTCTAGAGCAAGACTACTCTAGAACAACTGAGCAAGACTGCTCAACACAACCTTGAGTTAGACAACTCAAACTGAGCACAACGGCTCACAACAACCTGAGCACAATGCTCACACAACTTGAGCACAATGCTCACAAATGGTTGCTAGACACCAACTCAAGACATAGACCTTCTAGCACAGATCTAGTCGAAATGAGAGCACTAATGAGAGCTATGCAGAAGCACTTGCATAATCTCAAAAGATATCTCAGAAGAACAGAAGTACAGTAAAATGTATTGAATGACTTCGTTCTTCAAGTGTACTCCCTTGTAGAAGCTTGGATTGGGAAGAAGCTTGCAAACTTGAAGTCCAAGGCGATGCTCTGTAATCTGGGAGGTTGGATCTTCCTTGAATTCTTCTCCAACGATGGCTTCTACTTGATCTGCTTCCTTTGGATGCTTCAGAGGATTCTTCAAGGATCAACCCCAATTCTCACACCTTGAATTGGTGAGAAGAGGTCTTCTGGAATCTCCAGGAAGGCAGAGGAGGGAGACACGAGCTCTTGTGGCCGCCAGGAACTTTTTCAGGAGGCACAAGAGTTTGTTGGGTCGGCTCTTACTGATGATTGGCCATAAACGAGGCTTTTATACACAAAAGATTCCAAGTATACCCTTTTGGGTACAAGGGCACGCGATCCCAGGTTGATTCCTGATCGCCCTAGGAAGACACGTGGCATTCAGCAAAGGTAAGTTGGAATCTTCTTGGAGTGTGTCGACCTGCCCTGGTGGTAGTGTCGACACCCTGATCAAAGCCTGAAATATGGTCTCTGGGAAACCCATGGTGTCGACACACTCTTCAGGTGGTGTCGACACACTTATTGCAGACTGAAGGCTTGATCTTCTGGAAAGCCCATCCTGTGTCGACACACAATCCAATTGGTGTCGACACCCTGATTAAACCTGAGAACTGGCCTTCGGTGGGAAGTCTAGTGTGTCGACACACTCACTGGCCTGTGTCGACACACAATCAGCACAGATGTGTTTTCTGCCTTCGGACCTGAGACCTTGTGTCGACACCAAGAGGGGTGTGTCGACACACTTTTACACACAGGTTTGTTCTTGAAATATACAACACATATATCATTAGTTAAATGATTATCAAGAATATAAATGATAAATGTGGATTAAAAACATGCCTTTTTGAACATGATTTCAGGTAACATAGTTATGACATGTTTCGTTTAAATTGCTTTAAGAAAAATACCTCTTGTCATCATCAAAATAGGAGGGAAATTATGAAATATACACTCAACCCAACACATCCGTCTGGTTGCACCCAATCATAGGGTCGTCGTGAAAGGTCTGGATTCTCAGGCTACTTTTTGGTTGGATGTTTGGGCTGGAGCGGTTCCCCTTAGGCGTTTCCTCCCTGACCATGTTTGGTCTAATCTGCCTGACAAATGTTGGTCTATTAATCAGGTGTTAGCTGATCCTACTCACCATCATATTCATATTGCTCATCAGTTCTTCCCGCCTTCCCTTCTTGGTCACATTTTCGCTTGTAATGATGGCCTGGATAGATGGATTTGGTGTCCCACCACCAATGGTCAATTCTCCACTATTCTGTCCGCAAACTTCTACAAGGGGCCCCGAGGTATGGCTGGTCTAAAATTTGGAGTCCCCACGTTCCCATTAAGTGGTCGGTTTTTATCTGGAGAATGGTTCGACATTGTATCCCAACTGATGACATTATAGCCAGCTGTGGTATCCCGTTGTGTTCTAGATGTTCTTGCTGCCGAGGCCCCCACTGTGAAACTGGTGTTCACCTATTTTTCCATGGGGAAGTGGCAAATGAAGTCTGGTCAGGCCTGTTTTCCTTCCTGAACTTTTGCAATGTTTCAGTTAATAATGTTGCTCATGGTATCTTTCAATATATTTCTGGTTTGCATTGTTCCACTTCTTGGGGGCGGCTGGCCAGACACATGTTTCTTTCAGCCATATGGGAGATTTGGTGCAGCCGTAACAAAGCCAGATTTGATGCTCAACCTATGGTGGCCCGTTAGATTTTACACAGAGTCATAGTGCATGTTTCTGATTCTCAAAAAACATTCAGCTCCATATCTTTGATCTTTCCGCCCCTCACAGGAGTTTCCTCCAGCAATGGGGTATCGCCCTCCAGGTGTCTGCGCCCTTAGCTCCTAATTGTCAGGTGGTATCTGCCTCCTCCTGGAAGACTGAAGCTTAATGTTGATGGTGCTTACAAATCACATCTGGTACTGCTGCTGGTGGAGAATTCTTAGGAATGAGCTGGGCGACATGGTATTTGCTTTTGCTGCTAGATATCATGGTGTTCATTCCAGTCTTGAAGCTGAGGCACTTGCTCTTCGGAATGGAATTATTTGTGTTATGAAAAGGGCTTCTCCGAATTTCTCATTGAGAGTGACTCCCTAGTGCTGGTGCAAATCATGAAGGGTCAATACTCCATACTTGGCGTCTCTCCATTGCTACACAAGATGTTTTTCACCGTTGTCAGAAGCTTCATGTATCTTTCAAGCATATCTATCGTGAAGCTAACCAGGTGGCTGATAGTCTTGCTGGTCATGGTTGTACTATTGCTTGTTCTTGTTGTGTCTGGTCATCTTGGGCTGATCTTCCTCCTATTGTAAAGGGGCCCTATCACCTTGATAAGATGGGGTTCCCTTCTATTAGGCCCTGACCATCTTTTGTAACGATTTTGCTATTAAAAAAATTTCTAATGGGTGTGTGGTGGTGGAGTGATTAACTTATCCCTTCTCTGAAGGGGTGAGCACTCTCCTACTACCCTGTCGGATATTCGATTAAAAAAAAAAGGCTTCTAAGCTGATCAACCAGGGTTGTGATGCTTTCCTAGTTTCCGTTTTGGCAACTGAAAAGAAGAAACCGACCCTGGAAGACATTCCAATAGCCATGGACTATCCTGATGTATTTCCAGAGGAATTACCTGGTATACCACCTGAGCGGGAGGTAAACTTCACCATTGAGTTACTCCCTGGGGCAGCCCCTGTTTCGAAAGCCCCGTACCGCATGTCCCCTGTTGAATTGCAGGAGTTGAAGAGACAGATCCAAGAATTGCTAGATCAAGGTTTTATCAGGCCTAGCACATTCCCGTGGGGAGCGCCAGTGCTATTTGTAAGAAAGAAGGACGGGACAATGAGGCTATGCATTGATTACCGTCAGTTAAACCAGTTGACAATAAAGAATAAGTATCCACTGCCCCGCATCGACGAGCTATTTGACCAGATCTCCGTGCACAATATTTCTCTAAGATAGACCTAAGATCAGGCTACCATCAACTAAGAATAAAGGAGGAGGATATTCACAAGTCTGCGTTCCGGAGTAGATATGGTCACTATGAGTTCGTGGGCATGCCGTTTGGTTTAACAAATGCCCCAGCGGCTTTCATGCAACTTATGAACAATATTTATAGGCCATATTTGGACCAGTTTATAGTGGTGTTCATTGATGACATCCTTATTTACTCCAAATCCAAAGAAGAACATGAAGAACACTTGAAGGTTGCTCTGCAAGTGCTCAGAGATAACCAACTCTATGCCAAACTTAGTAAGTGTGAATTCTGGATGGAGGAAGTGTCCTTCCTTGGTCACATCATATCCAAGGAGGGAATCTCCGTGGATCCATCTAAGGTGGAGGCGGTAAAGAACTGGGAAAGGCCGACAACGGTGTCGGAGATTAGGAGCTTTCTGGGGTTAGCCGGTTATTATCGTCGCTTCATTAAAGATTTCTCAAAGATAGTTGTACCATTGACCAGGCTTACCAGGAAGGAGAATCCGTTCGCATGGACTGATGAATGTGAAGAAAGTTTCAGGGCATTGAAGAGCACCTTACCTCAGTACCCGTACTGACCCTGCCAGTTGCTGGGGGTAGTTTTGAAGTATACACCGATGCATCCGGGATCGGCCTGGCTGTGTGCTGATGCAAAATGGGAAGTTATATGCTACGCGTCCAGATAATTGAAGAAGCACGAGGACAATTATCATGTACATGATCTGGAGCTAGCTGCTGTAGTCTTCTCCTTGAAGATATGGCGTCATTATCTATATGGTGAGAAATTCATTGTGTTTTTGACCATAAAAGCTTGAAGTATCTGTTTTCTCAGCATGAATTGAATATGACAACGGAGGTGGTTGGAGTATCTCAAAGACTTCGACTTCACACGATCCAATATCATCCAGGAAAAGCAAATGATGTGGCAGATGCTCTAAGTAGAAAGCCAATGATCACATTGTCAAGTTTAATGGTAGACGAATGGAAGTTATTAGAAGACTTCGCCAAGTTAAATATTGATGCTGACATCAAAGAGAAGGGATGCTTTGTTGCTAGTGTTAGAGCACAACCCACCTATTGGAGGACATCACAACACTCCAAGACCATGACCCTGTACTTGTGGAGATTAAGGCTAATATGGACCAGAGGCCGGATTTCTCATTAACTAAAGATGGAAGGCTATTGTTCCGGGATCGAGTCTGTGTACCCGACCATGCGGAGACAAAGAAAATGATTATGGATGAGGCTCACAAGACTAGATATACTATTCATCCTGGAACTACCAAAATGTATCAAGATTTGAAAAGAAGCTTCTGGTGGCCTAATATGAAAGAGAGGTGGCGGAATATGTCGCCCATGGTTTAACATGTCAAGGGTCAAGGCGGAACACTTGCGACCCGCAGGTAAACTCAAACCCCTAGAAATTCTGGCATGGAAATGGGAAGGTATAGGGATGGAATTTATTTTCGGACTACCCAAATCTAGAGGTGGATTCGATGGTATCTGGGTTATAGTCGACCGCTTAACTAAGTCGGCTCACTTCTTGCCAATGAAGAATAAGTGGTCTGTAGATGTTCTAGCCGCATTGTATGTGAAGGAGATAGTCAGATTACATGGAGTACCGGTGTTATTGTGTCTGATAGAGACCCTAGGTTCACATCCCACTTTTGGAAAGGACTGCATTACTCTTTGGGATCTAAACTAAACTTTAGCACGGCTTTCCATCCACAGACAGATGGTCAGACGGAGAGAACCAACCAGGTCATTGAAGATATGCTTAGAGCATGTGTCCTAGATTTTGGAGGTAGCTGGCACGAACACTTATCTCTGGTGGAGTTCGCTTACAATAATAGCTATCAAGCTAGCATTCAAATGGCACCATTTGAAGCACTCTATGGCAGAAGTTGCCGATCCCCAATATGTTGGTATGAAGTTGGCGAAAAATAAATGCTAGGACCAGAGATGATAGGGAAACCACAGAGAAGGTAAAGCTTATTAAAGAAAGAATGGCAGTGGCGCAGCAAAGACAAAAGGCATATGCAGATAACAGAAGGAGAGACCTGGAGTTTCAGGTGGGTGAACATGTATTCTTAAAGGTGTCTCCAGCCGTGGGATCAGGCGTTTTGGCATTAAAGGCAAGTTGTCACCAAGGTTTGTCGGGCCTTTCGAAATCCTTGAAAGAGTCGGCGAGGTGGCATATCGTCTCGCTTTACCACCACAAATGGACGGAATACACAATGTGTTCCACATATCCATGTTGAAAAAGTATGTACGAGATCCATGGCATGTCTAGAATACGAGCTTCTGGAGTTCAACAAAGATGGAACATATCAAGAGAAGCCAATTAAGATCGTGGATCAGGAACTGTGCCAACTAAGGAACAAGGTTATTCCACTAGTAAGGGTTAGATGGAATCAACGCATGGATGAGGACGACACGTGGGAACCGAGGAAGCAATGCGCAAAAGATACCCGGAGCTATTCACAAGTAATACCCCTCACTTGTACAATAATTTTCTATACATGAATTTGGGGACCAAATTCTCTTAAGTGGGGGAGGGTGTAGCACCCCGGAAATTTTAACTATATAAAAATTCGAATAAATGGAAATAAATAATTTCCATAAGATCAAAGAATTTAAACATACGTATCATTATCGTATGTGCTAAAACACATCGGAAAAATCCGTAAAAATGCGAAATCAACCCCACACATTATTCTTAAGGGTTACACGAAGAAATTCGTGCGACGAAAAATCCGATTAAACAAGTGAACATCGCATGGTGATCAATTATCTGAATAAGGAACAAGTCGGAAAACCGTTAACACGGAAATACGACGCAATCAAAAATTAAATAAAAGTGTTGGAGAGACTTCCAACATATATATTAATGACCCAATATCTTAATTGGGCCAATGGATCACATATGACCCAAAAATCCAATAAAACAATAAAATGCATGGAAATTTGTGGCTTAAATAGACTGAAATTAGAAAGGGGTAATTAGAGTTGGATTGGGGAAGAGATCTTGCAATCTTGGGAACCCAAATTCTTGCCTACCCACCCATGGAGATTGCCTGATGGCCAAGACTCTCTAATGGAGGAAGAGATCCTCAAATTATGGAAAGACACAAACCAATCCCGCAACCCTTCTTTCCTAGTTACAATAGGACTCCTAAACACCATGGTTACTTAAATACTCTTCACCAAACCCTAGGGACGAGTTTTAGAACTTGCTGGGGTCGTGTGGAGTAATTCTTGGTGGCTGGGGAGCTGTGGATCGACCACAAGAAGCTCATCTTCTTCCCCGTCGTCTGCTGCAACCTGCACAAACCATCATCTTGGTGTCGAGCTAAGGTAGGCCAAACCTAAATCCCATCGTGCAAGGCTTATACCCCTGGAAAGAGGGTCGAGTCTACTTCCTAACCCAAGTGGAATGCCCAAATTCCATGCAGTGTACACGGTGTATTAAGCATCTTACAAACAGTGGTCTGAACACGAATTTCTGAAGAACGGACTTCATCAACCCAAAAGGTAGGTTTTCTCGGGCCAAACTTAACATATCCTATACCAATGTGTAGAGCATCAACTTAACTTTCATTTCCACTGGTTTCATCGAATTTCATTTAGTAGATTTGGAATATAAGCGTTTTGCCAAAGTCGTGCATTGTTAGGGCTTTTCCCGTTCTTTGTATGTTGCATGTGATTCAGACCGAATTAGAGTAAACTCATAACATAAAGTTATTCTACTAGTTGTCCTCGTCAGGTTTTGTGTTGAACATTGTCTAAATCTCATTACTTAGAGAGTTATAAGCATGGTAAGAGGGTTGCTGCCTGAAACTACGTTGTTCAGGTTACACTTGGTATTACGTTGTGTTTGACTTGATTAAAGCCTATCGAAACCATCATGGTTTTCTAATTCCGATTTACTGGAATCACCCTTGCATGTCTAGATTAGTTTAAAACGGTTTCGTTATTTTTCATACCCTGTACAAATGTTCTCTATTTTAGAAGCACCTTGTGTCAATATAAGGCAGTTCTGGACCGCAATCCAAGAACATGTCCTTTCTCTGTCGACGTCAGGCGCAGACCCTGTGAAGGCGACGGCCCGATAGGTCGCGTTCTGAATCTTGTCGCGACAGCACCGACCGGTGTTCTGAAAGCGACGAAGCGCTCCGTCGCGACCTTGCTGCCTGATCTAACCGCCCCGTCGCGTTCTTCACATCACCCTGTCGCGTTTTGGTCCCGACCGGTCGCGACCCTTACTGGGGTCTGTCGCGACCTGACCCCGAACCTGACAGCCCTGTCGCTTTCCTTATATGTACCTGTCGCGATCTCAGGATTTTGCATTAAACCCCCACTTACTTTCTTGCAAACCTAACCGCTATACCTGAGGTCTGGTTAATATGATATTTATGTGTGATTTCACATGTTTTGGGTCTGATCATTGCATGGTGGTTATTTTAATGGCTAAAAGTGATTAACCCATTTAAAAGCTTTAATTATATAAATGCTATTCTAATTGCTCCTTAAATGTTATGATCCATTCATGCAAACTCATGATTTAAATCTCTCCATTATTCTACCATGTTAAAATGATATTATTGTTCTTAAAATCTTACAAACCCATGTGTAGTTAAATGCATTGTTCATTCATGCCATCATGTTAAGTGCTTTTCGCGAGTTTGAAACCGATGTTTGAGAATTGAGACACGCGTACATAACTACACACTTGCACATCTAGGCAGCCCTTTTCCTGGGAAATTGGAAACTCTCTACAGGTCATTCCGAATCGATAGACTAGCGACCTTTTCACCAAGGCCTCCGTAAATCTCCTCTGACCATGGATTCCCACATGGCCGATGAGTTGGTTGTACCATTGAAGTTCCCTAGAGATAGCAAGCACTTCCTTTTCTCTTCTTGTTCTCGTGAGTGTGATTTACAATCTAGACCAAAGCCATTAATGTAAGATTGAACTAAAGTATAAATCGTACTGTTATGCTGCCGAATTTATCTCTTGACCATTGTTATCAATTAAAAATCATGTTCAATTACTTATTACTTGTTCCCATCATCATCATGAACATGACATTACACATGCTTACTTATTGAAACTATCATTGGCCATTATTAATGACTATGGGTATCTACATTTAAAATTTTACATGAGATGCTGACCGGGCACGGCGTGTGTCCAAGGGCTCCAGTCTAGCCCCAATGACGGAGAGTCATAAATATACTGTTAACCATGGGGTATAATGATTACTGGCATTGCACTTGCGCTGGGAGTCTTGCTTGCTTGTTGAATGATAGATACAACAACCACATACACGTGTCCTGGTTACATTCTTGATGGATCTTTTCTTGGTGTACATTGTGTCTACGTGCCGGATTAGTGTTACTTGATCGTGCTCGTACATTCTTGCTTGCTTGCTTGCGTGATATGGCCATCCTGCATTTATTGCAATTTACATGATATCTTGCGTGCTTGTTACATGCCTCGCTCTTGACAACCTATTGCTCGTTATTCTTGCTCTATCACGATCACTCTCTATCTAGTTTGTTTCATGCATCATGTTTTAATCTGTTTCATTCGTACATGCATATCATGACATTCATCGTGCTTACCTAGTTCTAAATTGCTAATCACTTATATCATTGTCCGCACATTGAGATATAAATCCTACTGGGCTAGTTTGTTCATCCCCTACTTTTACCAATCTAGGTGACTATGAAGTTCAAGAGGAAGAGCAAGTCGAGGATGGGAATGCGTCCGAGTGAGAATCATGTAGTAGGAAGTGAGGTATTATGTACTTTTACCAAATCTAGGTGACTATGAGTCTAGTTATAGTAGTTTGCTTTGAGTGTTAGAATCATGTAGTAGGAAGTGAGGTATTATGTACTTTTCTTTTTATTGAGTCTTAGTCCTGTAATCGTTTCCATTTGGAATACTATGAGTTGAGATTTGAATAAAGATTAGTTGAGTTCAATATTTGGGCCTTATGATGATGTTGTGTTGTTAAACACTTAGTGCATGCTAGCTAGAGGCTTATTTACCGACTGTTCACGTCTCGGAATATCGACTCAAGTTATATTTCGCATTAAATATCCGCTGTGAAATTCTCGGGACGTGACAATTTAATTCTGTGCATATTGTATTTATCAATTATGTGCATATAGTGTTTATTTATTCTATATATGTATGTTTGTTTGATGTAATTAAGTTCTGCCCAAAATCCCTATTTAACGTCAACATACATTGACGTTAAGAGCAGGTTGATGGTAATCTCTGTGCCGTAGACTGCATGGCCAGAGGATCTAGACGTCCAGATTGATTGACGTCTACTTCCTGTTAACGGTAGCAAAGTGGCCGTTACTTCTCTGGCTGTGCTTGGATTCTAGATCTGAAACGACTGCGTTTTCTCCGGAACCTAATTAGGAACGTTCCCCCAATGGTCATGACTCCTAATGCTAGGCGTACCCGACTCTTAACCCTATATAACCTAAGTATTTCTGTAAGGCCTCGAATTTTGTTGCATTATTTTATTTCATGTAAATAATTCATGTTTGTGTATGCATAGATGTACATATCTACGTATGATTAACTAGTTATACTTATGTGTGCATGTGTATATTAGTAGTAAATAATGTATGATGACATGTTGGTAGTGTGTACATGATAATACATATGTATGGCATGTAAATATGTATAAGTTAAGCATGGTTTCTGCATGTTTTGAGTTCTGGCCGAAGGACCCAGTTGGCGTCCACATAGATGGACGTCCATGCTTAACCAGCGTCCACATCGATGGACGCCAATACTTAAGCCAAGTCCATGGATGTGGATGTTAAGATTTCTGACCTGCATGCGTTGCAGACCCCGAAATCCTGGAAGAAGGAAGATCAGCCATTGGGGAGCTGTCCCCAACGGCTCTGAGCCTTTCCCATCACCCCTGCGTGAAAGGAGAGTCCCCTCTCCTATATACGAAGCCCTTTTGCAACCCCAAAGCCCCTTGGCTCTTTGCAAGAAGAGGAGAGAAAGAGGAAAAACCCAAGTTCTGGACTGTGAGAAAAACCTACCTTTGCAAGCTTAAATCCGACCATCTGAAGCTGGTTCCGGCCATCTACCACGACAAGGAGGTAGCTGGGACAAAGGGGAAGGCTTCCCCAACATCTTCTTGGGGTCTACTGCATCAAGGACCCGGAGGAAGGCATCTTTGGGAGCTTCTTGGGATTGCCCAAGGAGAGCTTCACCGGCTCATTTGATCCCTTTGGAGAGTTTCCGAAAGGCAAGTAACACTTACACTTCGTCCATGTAGGTGTCTAGTAGAGTTTTACTATTTTACAGATTTTAAATCGTGTCCTGGATCCCCCTTTTCACCCTGTATTTGGAGTTCGGTCTGTGCTCTTGCACAGACAGGAACTTGGCGTCAATGCCTTGCCGCCAAGATCTCCAGTCGGCGTCCAGCGATCTTGCCGTCCAATCCCTTGAACGGCCAGAGACTGTCGTTGAGTTCGTCTGGACAGACCAGTGAGATGTTCTTCCCTTCTCTATGGATTTTCGATGTGTTTTCGCGATGAGGATATATTGTAAACCTATTATGACATGTAATATGGATGTTTGGATGTGTGGTGAGATCCTTATGATTTCTGTGATTTGGCATAAATGATTTATTATGGAAAATGTTGCATGATGAGACCTAGACCATGTTAGTTACTATTGTGCAATCCATGTGGAGTTTGGATGCCCTAATTTTGCTAGACCGAGAGTAAGTAGATCAGTCCATGCTCTGAATTTTTGGGAATTTTCCCATTCTCACATGAATTACTGTAATTTCTGGAATGGAATTAGAAAACATGTGTAGGTCGTGTAAAATTCCAGTAAATTGTGTACTGTGTAATAAACCCGGGAAAATTCCTGTGGTGTTGTGTAGGTTGGGTTCAGAGTTATGATGTTAAACTGAATTTTCATGTTATGAACCATGATAAATTGAATTTCGAATGAGATGAGAATTGATGTTAAATTTTCTGTAATTACATTATCAGTTAGAAAAATGTGAAATGTTGCATGTTAGGTCATGAACCTATACCCAGCATGTGGTTAAATTTTCAGGCTAATTGGACAATTGTATGATGCAAAATGAATTTCTCATGCGAAATTATGTGAATGATGCATGCTTTGTGAAAGTGATTTAAATTGCGTGTAACCTGATTAATGCAAGATACTGACTGTGAAATCTCTGTCATCTGAAGTACCATGTTAGGGAAAACAGAGCCACATGTGTGAATTAGAAAATGAAAAGATGTGTGAGCGTCATGTGTAAAATGTGTGCTAAAATCGGTATGTGTAAGGTGTAAAAACTGTGCCAAGCGTGACACTGCTTCCATAGAGGGCAGTGGAACCGTATCATGGAAAAGTCCCCATGAGAAGGTTCAATGTGTTGTGATCCTAAGGGCATTAGGATGAAATCCTGGAGGTGGACAAGTACCACTGGTTAGGGTGGAGACTTGTTCTCCCGGTCTGCGCAATCCAAGAGTCGTCACTGTATTGCCTAGGTGACGTCTATGTGTATGTGATGTGATGTGTCCTTCTTATGGTGGTTTGGACTATGTGTCACGGCACTAAATATGTTAATGTGAAATGTGAATGTGTTCATGTGAAATGTGAATGTGTTCATGTGAAAAGTGAGAATGTGAACGTGTGAATTTGTGAATGTGTAAAGCGTGAATTATGTGAATAAGAAATTGTGTAAATTTGTGAAACCAAAATGTGAGATTGTGAGATGAGAATCCATGACATGATAAACCTGGAACCATGTTAAAACAGCAAGCTTAAAGTATATACAATGGTCATGTGCATGTATAAGCATGTGTAGAATCCATGTTAGGTATGTTCCCTTTCATGTATGCAAGAAAATTATGCTTAATTGATTTCATGTTTTAATTTAATTGGAAATATAGCTTTCATGTGTTAGAATGATTAGAGAGCATGTGATAGGAGATTTAATTTGAAAAAAAATCTGGAAGCATGAACCATGTGGTTTAATTGTAGAATCATCACGATAGGTTGTAAAATTTCAATGTTAAGCATGCCCCATGTTGTGTCTTGTAAATTTGTATGTAAAACTACTGCGATATGTACATGTACGTTGTGTGTGGTATTACTTGCTGAGTCTTTTAGACTCACTCCTTGCTTCGGCGTACAGGTTAGTTGGTGACGTTACACCGTTGGAGGAGATAGTGGAGAGTGACTCCGAGCGTGGCGAGTAGCCGGGGGAGTCGTCATCGTGACATTTTGTTTTCATTGTATGTAGTTGAGGCATTGTAGTAGAAACATTATGTAATTTGGGACAAATTATGTATTTGAGTTTAGTATTTCATTATGTGGACTTTAGTTCTTCTAAAATTGTTAGTTGAATCATGTACGTTAAATGTGGATGATGAATGAAATGAATAGTGGTTCTTTTACTTCCGCTACTCTATGTCTATATTTATGTGTATCTCAATCGTATGTTATGTTTGGGTAAATGCCCCACTGTGATGACGTTCACTATACCGACGTGGGTTGGTATAACCGTACTGGTATAATGAGGGTCGTCACAGGGATTGGTATCAGAGCAACCGGTTGAGATTGCACATGAATATACATAAGTCATCATCTTCATTACATACTAAGTCTACAGGGAATGTCCACATATGTAGAATTGATTAATAATGAATGAAAAATAGATGAGAAAATGGTTAGGAGATAAAGTAACGTAGCTCTAATGGTGGCTGAAATTTATTGCAGCCATGGCTTCGCGAGGTGGCGGGGGGCGGCGGAGCGCCGGCCCGTGAGGACGAGCCGAGACGTGAGGAGCGGGCTGAGCAGCAGGCCCCTGCACCACAGGGTCCTGTACTTCCCCCACCGCCGCCCGTGGATTATGGAGTGTTCATGCAAGGTTTGGTGCAGGCCATGCAGACGCAGGCCCACACCCAGGCTGCACTCCAGCTCAGTTGGAGGCTCAGGTTAGCATAATCAATCAAAGTACAGTCTGTTTATTAATTGCATGATGTCATGTTGAATGTGTATTAATTGTTGTTGGATGTAGCAGGCTCAAGTTCCAGCTCAGGACCATGGTGGACCTTCCATCATGGAAAGATCAAGAGGATGCTGCCACCCTCTTTCAAGGGGGAGCGATCCAATGCTAGCTGAAAGCTGGATGAGGGAGATTGAAAAGATCTTCTGAGCTATCAGGTGTGCAGATGAGGATAAGGTCACATTAGCCACCTACATGCTACAGGTATGCTTGAGTTTATATGCTTGTATGTTCTGTTAAGTTAGATTTGTTTAAATGGTGCTTATGAATGGTGTACTACAGGAAAGAGCTGATGTATGGTGGGCTTCATTACTACGTACACGGTTTGAGGACGGCGCTATTGATGTTTCTTGGGACGAGTTCGTGAGGCTCTTTCGGGCCAAGTTCGTCCCCGAGCATATTCAAGATCGGATGGAGCAAGAGTTCCTCTCTTGACTCAAGGCTCCATGACCGTGCTAGAATATGAGGCAAGATTTTCGAACTCTCTAAGTATGCACCTCATGTCGTGGCAGATGAGCGCAGGAGACAAAGAAGTTCGTGATGGGCCTGAAGCCATCACTGCGGACGAGGCTAGTGGCATTTGACCACCGCACTTTGGACGAGGCCCTCAGCGCTGCTTGTAGGCAGGAGGGTGAGATGGAGCAATACCTTGAAGAGAAGAAGGCTTCGCAGAAGAGACCTGCAGCTACGTTCCAGTGAAAGGACAAGAAGAAAGCGGTGTACCAAACACAGCAGCGATCAGTAGCAGTCGGCAGTACTCAGGTACCTTCTGTACGTTCCCCTGGTGTGAAGAAGGAGTGTCCCCATTGTGGGAAGACACACGGTGGTTCCGAGTGTTGGTGGTAGCGGGTAGATGCTTGAAGTGCGGGAGCAGCGACCACAAGATCAAAGATTGTCCAAGACTTCAGTAGGAAGTTCAGCGTGGAGCGCCAGCCCCAGCAGTAGTAGCGGTAGCGGCAGCAGCGCCAGCTAAGGGAAGACCAGGAAGGCCTCAAGCCCCAGCTCGAGTGTTTGCTTTAGCGCCGAGAGGACGCCGAGCAGGCGGAGTGTGACGGACAAAGCCATTCAGACCGCTAACCCATTAACAAGTCTGAATCGAGTCGCCTCCCGCGAACGGGCGACCGCCGAGCCTCGCAAGGGATATCGAACCACGAGTCCAAAGAATATAAAGGAATCAACTCAAACATTCATAAGATCTGTCAATCTCACAAATATTTACATGAATGTACATAGTCATAGCACAACTGTAGCCAAATTACAACAGAACCTGGGGCATACCCCGAGGTATACAACGGTAAGTAGAATTACACTGCTGGTGGTGCAGACCCTCCACTGGACGATGAACGCGAAATCTCGGATCTCCCTCACCTGGTAGGAGGTAGGGGTGAGCCTCACGTGTCACTGGGCAGTAGGAAAACTCCCTAGAAACCGAGCAAAACAACACAAGTAGCAAAGCAAGAAATGCTACTCTAACAATTTATAACAATATTAAGCAGGATGTAAAGCTGTAAGTATAGCTTACCATTTGCGCTCTTACAGGAACAACATAACTAAATAAACGGCAACACCAAACAAGTGTACGAGCTACTGTAGGAAAACGCCACACTCGAGCCACGTCAACTGGTTCGCGACACCAGTAACTGACCCGGACAAACCACACAGGACCACCTCTCAGTCTCGCAGCCACGGACGAAAGGTCCAGCTGCCGCTCCACTAAACAAGTACAAGAACTGTGGAGTCCAACTAAACCACCACAACCTGCAAGTCACACACCTCGCAGGCCCATGCCTGGCACCTTAGGGACTCTGGCCTGAGCTCCCTAAAGTGAGACACTGGAAAACAGGACTAGCTGGGGTCCAGTACGTCTACTGGTGTCCGTCTCCCCCAACTACGAGCGCGCTACAAGTGACAACACAACTAACTCTCTAGTCGCTGTCCCACTGCCGTCTTTCCCTCAGCCGGACGTACTACTCAACACTAGAGTGAGGGTGTCCAGGAAGACGACAAGGCCTCGTCAGTACCTAGTACCGGGACAAGCCCCGAGCACTCACGTGCCTGGCTCACACAAAACCTGGGGCTCCCAACTGAAGAGGTATCCACGGAAGGCGTCAAACTACACACTACGTACACATAAACCACGTGCGCAACGCTCAAGCCACGTGAAACCTTCCCGTAAATTGCGGGAACAACAAGTAAACTACACACCACACGCTCCTCGAGCGAGAGAGAGAGTGCCAATGCACCTCTTTCTATCACCATATACATGAACTGTACTGAACAGATAATTCTACACCAACATTTACTTGAAAGACAACATTCGGCTGTTGTCGCGGCGGCGCGATAGACCGCCTTCAGAACGCGACGGTTCAAGGTGTCGCGACTCTTATCGCGGCTCTCAGAGCGACCGCGATAGCAGGTGCGAACCCTGTTCTAGAATCCCTCATCCGGATCACTCCGAACTCATTAAAACTTATAGTTTCAGTCCATTTTCATGCTTTAATGTTTCCTACACATGCTAACTATGTTTTAGAAAGCAGGAAACACATTAACCACTTCACACGAGAATCTCACGGATCGAACCCAGGAAATCTCCCTACCTTCGCGAAGAACGTGAAGACTGAAGCTCGTACGAGGTTCTCACCACTCCAAGCGACGTCCTCGCGGTGGAAGCTCGTCGAACTAAGCTCTAGCAAGTCAAATCGCCAAGAAATCTCCACAGCAAAATCCCCTGGCCGAGCAGAGCTTTCACAGCTCTGTTCTGCTAGGGTTACTTAAAAACATAACGCAGTTAAGAACGCGACGCTCTTCATGACCGCGATCTCATCGCGACGCTCAGACTGTCGCCTTAATCCGATGACGACACCCGATTATTCAAAATGGCGGTTCCAAGAACGCGATGCTACAGACTGTCGCGATCACATAGCGACACTCCGCACTGTCGCGATGCCATCGCGACCCTCCAAACGACCACGTTAAAACCGAGAAACAGAGAACACTTTGGGCAAAACCTCAAAACCTGCAGGATCACCTGCTACACCACCTGTCATCGGCCATACACTGGCCTCCACGACCACACAAGAACGATCCGAACGGTCGAAACGTTACACGGAGCATGTCACCGAATGTACGGTTTTACTTCTAGGTGTGCACGCTCAGGTTTTGTTTGATACGGGTGCCACTCACTCGTTCATTTCCGAGCGGTTCGCTAGGCAGTTAGCTTTAGAGTCAGGCATAGAGTCTAAGGATTTAGAGGTCCCTTTGTCTGTGCACACTCTGCGGGTACGGTATCGACTAGGAAGTGCATTCCGTCGTTACCTGTGTGCATTGAGGATAGAATCCTAGAAGGGTGTTTCTTCTTGCTAAAGATGAAGGACTTTGATGCTATTCTTGGTCTGGATTGGCTAGAGGAGCACTATGCGTTAGTGGATTGTCGTCAGAAGAGGATTGTTTTCCGCATTCCTGGTGAGGACGAGTTCTCTCATCCCTTGCCAAGGAACTTGGCGGGAAAGTTGGTCATCTCTGCCATGAAGGCGATGCGCATGGTAAACAAGGGTTGTGACGCTTTTCTTGCTAGCGTGGTATTAGTACCAGAGGCTGATGAGTCACTTACTCTTGCGGGGATCGAGGTAGTGCAGGATTTTCCAGACGTCTTCCCGATGATTTGTCTGGTTTGCCACCGGATACAGAGATAGAGTTCACCATAGAGTTGCTTCCGGGCACCTCTCCTATCTCGAAGGCTCCATATCGGATGGCACCTGTGGAGTTAGCCGAGTTAAGGAAGCAGTTGCAAGAGTTTCTAGATAAGGGATTTATTCGCCCTAGTGTTTCCCCTTGGGGCGCACTGTATTATTCGTCAAGAAGAAAGAAGATGGGTCACTTAGGTTATGCATTGACTACAGAAAGCTGAACCAAGTGACTGTGAAGAACAGGTATCCCTTACCTCGTATTGATGATTTGTTTGACCAGTTGCAAGATGCAACAGTCTTTTCTAAGATTGATTTGCGATCTGGTTATCATCAGTTGAGGATTAGGAGTGAGGATGTGTCCAAGACGGCGTTTAGAACCCGTTATGGACATTATGAGTTTTTGGTTCTTCCTTTCGGATTGACCAACGCCCCTGCAGCGTTCATGGATCTCATGAACAGGGTGTTTAGGCCTTATTTAGATAGCTTTGTTGTGGTGTTTATTGATGATGTGCTGGTCTACTCTCCGGATGAGGCCACACACCATCAGCATTTGAGGGTAGTGTTAGAGGTCCTTCGTGAGCACAGGCTGTATGCTAAATTCAGCAAGTGTGATTTCTGGTTGCGCGAGGTTCACTTCCTCGGGCATGTTATCTCCGGTGCTGGTGTAGCAGTCGATCCAGCAAGGTCCAGGCAGTTATGGATTGGGAGACTCCCATGACCCCTTCGGAGATTCGTAGTTTTATGGTTTGGCTGGTTACTATCGGCGATTTATTGAGGGATTTTCATCCATCGCCGCCCCATTGACTCAGCTCACCAGAAAGGGAGTGAAGTTGTTTGGTCCGAGAAATGTGAGAGTAGTTTAATTGTTGAAGACTAAGCTCACGTCAGCTCGGTGTTAGTCTTACCAAGCGGTGTAGAGGTTTGCTATCTACACGGATGCGTCTCGGATTGGTTTAGGCTGTGTTCTAAGCAGCAGGAAAGGGTAGTGGCTTATGCTTCTCGTCAGTTGAAGGAGCATGAGAAGAACTATCCGACTCATGATTTGGAGCTCGCAGCAGTGGTTCATGCACTAAAGATCTGGAGGCACTTCTTATTAGGTGTCAGATTTGAGGTGTTTACCGACCAAAGAGCTTGAAGTATCTTTTCTCCCAAAAGTAATTAAACCTGAGGTAGAGAAGATGGATTGAGTTCTTGAAGGACTATGACTTCGATTCATATCACCCTGGAAAGGCGAATGTCGTAGCAGATGCTCTGAGTAGAAAGAGGCCATCTCTCCAGTAGGACTGGAAGATGTTGGAGGATGCTGCTTGCGCGTTGACTGAGTTAGAGCCATCGTTATGCCAGGCTTTTGTAGCTCAGTGTCTCTAGGTCCTCGGTTTTGGATGAGGTGATCAAGCAACAGAAAGCCAACCCTAGACTCTTAGAGTTAGTGGGCAAGGCAGGCATTGCTCGTGATGAGGACGGTGTGATTAGATTTCATCACCGTGTTTGTGTCCCTGATTTGGTAGATGTCCGTGAGCATGTGTTAGCGGAGGCTCATAGATCGCGATTCTCTATTCATCCGGGTAACACTAAGATGTACCAGGATTTGAAGAGATCATTTTGGTGGTCCGGCATGAAGAAGGATGTAGCGGATTATGTGTCTAGGTGTTTGGTGTGTCAGCAAGTGAAAGCCGAGCGGCAGCGACCATCCGGCCTTATGCAAAGGATGGAGATCCCAGTTTGGAAATGGGAAGCTGTCACTATGGATTTTGTTCGGGTTTGCCTCGTCTAGACGGGGTAATGACTCGGTCTGGGTATATTATCGTAGATAGATTCTCAAAGACTGCGCATTTCTTGCCTATGAAGAAAAGCAGTCGGTTGGAGCTTAGCTAGATTGTATGTAGTAGTGTGGTTAGATTGCATGGTGTGCCGAAGTCGATCATTTCGGATCCAGAGATCCGAGATTTACTTCGGGCTGTGGAAGGGTCTTCAGGATGCTTTAGGTTCGGAGCTGAAGCTCAGTTCGGCGTTCATCCCCAGACAGATGGACAGTCCGAGAGGACTATCCAGACGCTCGAGGATATGTTGAGGGCGTGTGTGCTGGATTGGAAGGATGATTGGGAGGAGCGTCATTACCTCTAGTGGAGTTCGCATACAACAACAGCTTTCATGTGAGTATTGGTATGGCTCCATTTGAGGCGTTGTATGGTAGGCCTGTAGATCTCCCTTGTGTTGGGAGGAGACAGGCGATAGGCAGTTGATCGGTCGGAGTTAGTGCAGGAGACTTCAGATAAGGTCCAGCTTATCAGGAAGAGGCTTGTTGCGGCACAGGATAGGCAGAAGAGCTATGTCGAAACAGGAGGAAGGATTTGGAGTTCAAGGTGGGTGATCATGTCTTCTTGAAGATATCACCTACTCGTGGTGTCGTCAGATTTGGCAGGCATAGTAAGTTGAGCCCCAGATTCATTGGCCCGTATGAGATTCTCAGACGATTGGGCAGCGTGGCATATGAGCTAGCTTTACCCCCAGCTTTAGCTAGTGTTCATCCTGTTTTCCACGTTTCTATGCTCAGGAAGTATGTCCGAGATCCATCTCATGTGATTAGTCATGAGCTAGTGGAGATTCAGCCAGATTTGTCGTATGTGGAGCAACCAGTAGCTATTCTTGACCTGAAGGTTCAGCATCTCGGAACAAGGGTATTGTGTCGGTGAAAGTTCTATGGCGGAACTTCTCGCGAGGCGAGGAGGCTACTTGGGAGCTTGAGGATGCGATGAAGAAGAAGTATCCCCGTTTGTTTGAGTAGTTTGTTTAAACTTCGAGGACGAAGTTTCTTTAAGGGGGAGAGGGTGTAAGGCCCTCGAATTTGTTGCATATTTTATTTCGTGTAAATAATTCATGTTTGTGTATGGATAGATGTACATATCTACGTATGTATTAACTAGTATACTTATGTGTGCATGTGTGTATAATTAGTTGTAAATAATGTATGAATGACATGTGGTAGTGTGTACATGATAATACATATGTATGGCATGTAAATGTGTATAAGTTAAGCATGGTTTCTGCATGTTTTGAGTTCTGGCCGAAGGACCCAGTTGGCGTCCACATAGATGAACGTCCATGCTTAACCAGCGTCCACATCGATGGACGCCAATACTTAAGCCAACGTCCATGGATGTGGACGTTAAGATTTCTGACCTGCATGCGTTGCACACCCCGAAATCCTGGAAGAAGGAAGCTCAGCCATTGGGGAGCTGTCCCCAACGGCTCTGAGCCTTTCCCATCACCCCTGCGTGAAAGGAGAGTCCCCTCTCCTATATACCAAGCCCTTTTGCAACCCCAAAGCCCCTTGGCTCTTTGCAAGAAGAGAGAGAGAAAGAAGAAAAACCCTAGTTCTGGACTGTGAGAAAAACCTATCTTTGCAAGCTTAAATCTGACCATCTGAAGCTGGTTCCGGCCATCTACCACGACAAGGAGGTAGCTGGGACAAAGGGGAAGGCTTACCCAACATCTTCTTGGGGTCTACTGCATCAAGGAACCCAGAGGAAGGCATCTTGGGAGCTTCTTGGGCTGCCCAAGGAGAGCTTCACCGGCCTCATTTGATCCTTTGGAGAGTTTCCGAAAGGCAAGTAACACTTACACTTCGTCCATGTAGATGTCTAGTAGGGTTTTACTATTTTTACAGATTTTAAATCGTGTCCTGGATCCCCCTTTCACCTGTATTTGGAGTTCGGTCTGTGCTCTTGCACAGACAGGAACTTGGCGTCAATGCTTGCCGCCAAGATCTCCAGTCGGCGTCTAGCGATCTTGTCGTCCAATCCCTTGAACGGCCAGAGACTGCCGTTAAGTTCGTCTGGACAGAACAGTGAGCTGTTCTTCCCTTCTCTATGACTATTTTCGATGTGTTTTCGCGATGAGGATATATTGTAAACCTATTATGACATGTAATATGGATGTTTGGATGTGTGGTGAGATCCTTGTGATTTCTGTGATTTGGCATAAATGATTTTATTATGGAAAATGTTTGCATGATGAGACCTAGACCATGTTAGTTACTGTTTGTGCAATCCATGTGGAGTTTGGATGCCTTAATTTTGCTAGACCGAGAGTAAGTAGATCAGTCCATGCTCTGAATTTTTGGGAATTTCCCCATGCTCACATGAATTACTATAATTTCTGGAATGGAATTAGAAAACATGTGTAGGTCGTGTAAAATTTCCAGTAAATTGTGTACTGTGTAATAAACCCGGGAAAATTTCCTGTGGTGTTGTGTAGGTTGGGTTCAGAGTTATGATCTGTCAAACTGAATTTTCATGTTATGCACCATGATAAATTGAATTTTGAATGAGATGAGAATTGATGTTAAATTTTCTGTAATTACATTATCAGTTAGAAAAATGTGAAATTTTGCATTTGGTCATGAACCGGTACCCAACATGTGGTTAAATTTTCAGGCTAATTGGACAATTGTATGAATACAATATGAAACTCCATGCGAAAATATGTGAATAATGCATGTTATTGTGAAAATGGTTTGAAATGCGCGTGCAACCTGATTATGTAACTCATTGAATGTGTAATCTCTGTCATCTGTAGTATCATGCTAGGAAGACAGAGCCATGTGTGTGAATGAGAGAATGAAAAGATGTGTGTGCGCCATGTGTAAATATGTGTGTAAAAATCGGTATGTATAATGTGTAAGACTGTGCAAGTGTGACATTGCTTCCATAGAGGGCAGTGGAACCGTATCATGGAAAAGTCCCCATGAGAAGGTTCAATGTGTTGTGATCCTAAGGGCATTAGGATGAAATAGTGGAGGTGGACAAGTACCACTGGTTAGGGTGGAGATTGTTCTCCGGTCTGCGCAGTCCAAGAGTCGTCACTGTATTGCCTAGGTGACGTCTATGTGTATGTGATGTGATGTGTCCTTCTTATGGTGGTTTGGACTATGTGTCACGGCACTAAATATGTTAATGTGAAATGTGAATGTGTTCATGTGAAAAGTGAGAATGTGAACGTGTGAATTTGTGAATGTGTAAAGCGTGAATTATGTGAATAAGAAATTGTGTAAATTTGTGAAACCAAAATGTGAGATTGTGAGATGAGAATCCATGACATGATAAATTTGGAACCATGTTAAAACAGCAAGCTTAAAGTAATACAATGGTCATGTGCATGTAATAATGTGTAGAATCCATGTTAGGTATGTTCCCTTTCATGTATGCAAGAAATTATGCTTAATTGATTTCATGTTTTAGTTTAATTGGAAGTAAGCTTTCATGTGTTAGAATGATTAGAGAGCATGTGATAGGAGATTTAATTTGAAAAAAAATCTGGAAGCATGAACCATGTGTTAATTGTAGAATCATCACGATAGGTTGTAAAATTTCAATGTTAAGCATGCCCCATGTTGTGTCTTGTAAATTTTTATGTAAACCTACTGCGATATATGGATGTACGTTGTGTATGGTATTACTTGTTGAGTCTTTTAGACTCACTCCTTGCTTCGGCGTACAGGTTAGTTGGTGACGTTACACCGTTGGAGGAGACAGTGGAGAGTGACTCCGAGCGTGGCGAGTAGCTCGGGGGAGTCGTCATCGTGACATTTGTTTTCATTGTATGTTGAGGCATTGTAGTAGAAACATTATGTAATTTGGGACAAACTATGTATTTGAGTTTAGTATTCATTATGTGGACTTTAGTTCTTCTAAAATTGTTAGTTGAATCATGTACGTTAAATGTGGATGATGAATGAAATGAAGACAGTGGTTCTTTTACTTCCACTACTCTGTGTCTATATTTATGTGTATCTCAATCGTATGTTATTGTTTGGGTAAATGCCCCACTTTGATGACGTTCACTATACCGACGTGGGTTGGTATAACCGTACCGGTATAATGAGGGTCGTCACATTTCGGCTAGGTTAGACCTTTGGTTCAGAGCAAAATCCTAGGGTTCGGTTGAGAGAAAGTCAGAACATGTGAGGCTAGACTTGCATTTGGGAGGCTATTCCGGCGATCTTCTTCGACTGGAGGGTGCTCCTGGAGGTGAAGAAGCTTCCCCGACTCTGGAGGACCTTCTGTGCAGGCGTGAAGATTGGATTTGGGGTTGGAGAAATCACCTTCTTGGCTTGGCTGAGGAGGGCTTCATCACCAAATTGATCTTCAGATATTTTATTTCAGGCAGTAGCTTGGGTTTCATTCCTAGACATGTCCCCTAGGTTCTAGGTATTTTTGTGGATTTTTACATCGTATCCTGGACCCCAAATCTCTCTTTTTTGTGAGTTCAGTTTGCACTTTCCTACAGACAGAAGGTTGACGGCAACCTTGTTGCCGCCAAGTTCCTGAGTTAGCAGCAACATATTGTGCCGTTAACCCAGCTTGACTGCAAGGCTCTTGCCGCCAAGTTCTTCTGTTTTTACAAAATTATAATTTTGGTCTCTGTGATATAATTTTTGAATTTTGGATGTCTGATCATGCTGTAAAAATCATGATGTTCAGATACTATCTTAGGGTCATCACATGAATTCTGTCAAATTTCTGATCATGCATTATTTAAATAATTTCTGTTATGGTGAAATATGCATAATTTGATAGGATTTAATTCTGAATAAATAGTTTTAATGCATGTTACTGTTGTAGGAATTTTCATGATCTTAGGGTACTGTTTACATGTTTTAAACCTGTGAGAACTGACTGTTTTACTGTCTATCATGTTAAGTGGAATATCTTGCTAAAATTTCATGAAATCTCTATTAAATGTTAAAAATAGTTTTACTATTGAAAAAATCTGAAAAAATTAGTCATATGACATATTGCATGTGTAGAGTCTGTAGTTAAAATTTGGTACTATTTTGATACCCATGGGTACTATTGCTCTTAACAAGGGTAATTAGGCCATGTTAAGCATGTTTGATTTAGATAATGTAATTCAAGCGATTAGCAGCATGTTTAGGTACTGTTATGCTTAATTGACACTGTGAAATAGTCATGTTAAGTTCTGTAATCTGAAGTGTGTATGTTTTAACTAAAGTGCATGTGAATGGGCTAAATAGTACATGTAAATGAATGAAATCATGTGACTAAGTGAGAAATGTGTTTAAGGAGTCATGTGCCAAAATGACACTGCTACCATAGAAGGCTCTAGAGTCGTATTGTAGAAAAGTCCCTATGGGAAGGCTCATTGTGTATGTGATATTATGTGGGCATTATGATGAAATCCTGGAGGGGACAAGTACCACTGGTTAGGGTGGAGAGGGCTTCTCCCAATTCTACGCAATTACCAAGATCGTCACTATATTCCTAGGTGACGGGTATGCGTTATGTGAATGTGTGTCATTCTTTATGGTGGTTTGGACTAGTGTCTCAGTAATTAAAGTGTAAAAGTGTTATGTGCAATGTGATCATGTGATAGTGTTGTGTTAATGTATTACCATATGAAAAGATGTGAAACCATGTGAATGTGATTTGTTTATGTTAAAACAGCAAGTAAAAGATGTGGATAGTGTTATAAGAGCATGTGAAAAATGTTAGATATCATGCTAGGATTGTTAGTTTCTATGTGCATAATTCCATGATCTAATTGTGTAGAATTATGAAATGATATAAATTGAAATTGGCACAATGAATCAAGTTAAAGACCATGTGTAGAAAGCATGCTATAGGTTATTCATGTGTTTGCATTTGACATGAATCATGTGCCAGTATTTCTCTCATTGTTTAAAAGAAAAGCATGTATGGACATGTGTAGGGATGTGCCAATTGGTTGCTTGCTGGGTCTTTTTGGAAGACACTTGCTTTAACATACAGGGTGAGACAGGTGTTCCCGTGCTAGAGGAGGACTAGTGAGGAGCGACTCCGAGTGAGAGGAGTAGCTGCACTTGTGGAGATTACTGCTTAGACTACACTTCTTTCATTTAGTATGTGAACAATGATATCATATGGACTTGTATAATTGTGGACATCTGTTATTTACATTGCTACTATATAGACTGTGGAAGTGTGTGAATGATGATGGATGAGAATGTCTTTTAATTCCGTTGTACTTCCTTTTTGTTATTTATGTACATCTCTACCTACTTTGTTATGTTGGGTACATGTCCCACTGTGACGACGCCCTTTATATCGATGTGGGTTGGTATAATCATACCGATATAAAGAGGGTCGTTACAATTCTTCTTGACTCCATGGCATTCTTGTTCTTGAAATTGGCACTACTATTTGAATGATATCCCAGATCAAATGCCTGTGCAATAGGGGCCTGATCCGGTCCTAGGGAGGAGCGCCCGACGTACTGATACGTGGGGAGTATGGATAAAAAAAAAAAATTACGTAGTGGTTGGCATTGGCATCATTTGTATGCAAGATTGAAAGTGCCTCTTGTTATATGATGTTGAGTAAAGCACGATGTGCTTACTTGATATGCTTGACTTGCTTGCTTGACTTGATAAGTTTGATTCGCGTGTAAATGGCCAATTTCCTGTTCTTGTTACATGCTTGATTTGGATCAAAGCTTGGACTCTTGTATCGTTCTCGTGACATGATAAATAGCATGATTCGCCTTGAATTCCTGCAATATGCAACTCTTGCCTGTTATGATCATGCTTCCTGTTTACCTTGATTTCCTTGCTTGTTGTCCTTGAAACTAGCTTGTTAAAATGTTAATCACTTATATTTTGCCCGCACCTTGAGATATAAATCTATTGGGCTAGTTTGCTCATAAACCTATTAACATTTCAAGTGATAAAAGCATGATTAGCATGTAGCCAACCCATTTGTTGAGAGCTTGGAGCACCCTGGAGGAATTTTAATTTCTGATTTATTTTGGATGTGTAAGCAAAGCATCAGTATTATACTTGTAAACCCTTGTGGGATGGATCTGTGAGGAGTGTTTTCTTTGAAATTAGTAATTGTACAAACCATTCAATGAATGAAAGAAGTAAGTTGAGGAATTTGTCTAAGTGTGAATCATGGATGGAGGAATCATATATTAATCATATGTGTTTTATATGTTGGGATTATATGATTATCATAGAAAATTTATTACAATGGAGCATGCCAATTTTTGAAATTTAAAAGTGAATCTTGTTATGGAAGAACTTTGTTCTTAGAGAAAAAATATTTTGTGGGCCCTAATTGTGTTGTAAGTCTTGGCCTTCCATTAGCATTCAACTTGAAGGCAACGTCCCTAGTGTGACTTGAGGTGTTTGGTTAAGGTTTATGTTATTGAATTGAGTTTTAGATTTTTGAATTTTCGCTGCAATTATGATACCTGAATTTTGGGGGTGTGACAGAGGTGGCATCAGAGATCACCAACAACCTTGGGTGCAATTAGAGGTAATATCAGAGTATCCCTAGAAGCATTAAGAGTAAAGTAAAAGCAACCTTGTTGGATTGAAGAAGATGCCAGATTTTTGGCTCTGATCTAAAGATGGATTAGGATATCTCAGAATGTTGGCCTCTTTAGCCTTGATCCCTAGCTAGATAGATAGGAGTATCTAAAAATTTGACTCTTGGATTGTAGGACTGGATAGGAAAGACATTAGAACACTAGTCATGACCTTGATTGGACTGAGGGACATTATTAGAACTTCTACTAGATCCTAGGTAAACAAGAAGTGATATCGATTGTTAGTCTTGGATTCTAGGATTGGATATGAGTAGCATCAAGGTTCAACCCTGAACCTTGGCTGGTTAGAAATGACATTGAGCTTTGGCCTTTGATCCTAAATGGGATCTCAGTCTGGACAATCAAGAGCCCTCAGGCGAACTTATAAACTTAATTATGAAAATTTCTATCATGGGGACTTTGGTTACTTGTGTCTGTCCCTTGCTAGCACCCAGTGAGTGGGTGGAGCCTTGTGCTAGAGCTGACCATTTCCTTATAAAGAAGCATTACCAGAGCTGCATATGCTCTGAGCTACAGCCTTATCATTTGAACCTCACCTTATGGATCTATATTTACCTAATGCTAGATGTGTTAGGAGATACTCGAGCCTAAGTCTGGAAACTAAACTATGGGACTGTGTTGAGAGAATCCCTGAGCTTGAAATTCTATGAGTCTAGCACCAAGATAGGACTCTTGTAACACCTGGGAACTGGTACTAAGTTCCAAACCTAATAAGGTGTGGGTTTAAATCCCAGGATGGAAATCTGGCATTAATACCCAAATGTTGTAGGTTACCTGAATATAAAAAAGATGTCCTAGGCAATTTGAGATTGATAGAAGCATGGACTAGACCTATAATGTCTTTGAAAATGCTTGTAAGATTGTAAGCTAGAAGCAGAAGCAAGAGAGAAACTGACAATCTTGGTAAAATATTTTGAAGAAACTTGGACGAATGACAACTGAGGAACAATCCATAACACTTATGGATGGACTGAGGTCGGTCAGAAGATAACCAAGGCGTTACGATGAGCTTCCTACTGTTGGAGAATGCTTGGGATCTAGTAAGAAGGACTTCAGACCCATAGCTAGAAAGAAGCAGACCAACAATAGTAACAGACCACAGAAGACAGAAGAACCCAAGAAGAAGGGTAAACAATTGGCTCATGTACCTGAAGGGAGGTGCTGCCACTGTGGACGAATGGGACACAAGATTGAGAGTGTTGGAGGAAGAATGGAGCTTCCTGCAGTGTGGAGGTGTGGATCAAAGGATCTGTGATTGCCCACAAATGAAAGGAAAAGAATCCTCAAAGAAAAAAACCAAATGGTCCTACGCAGTTAGAATCAATTGATTTTTGAAGTTGTAATCTTATTTAGAAGAAACATGTAAATCTTGGTACTTTTGAAGATTCTTCTATGGAATTGAGTAATATTTTGACGAAGGATATGTGCATGTAGGTATGCCTCTAAGAAATATCATACCATGGAAGGGATGTCTTACTGGTCTAAATCTTAAGTGGGGAAGATTTGAGGATCATTTAAGTGATCATAAATATTAGATCGTATGAATTGGAGACTAAATTCTTTTAAGTGGGGAGGGTGTAACAACCCAGATTTTAAATCTCAAATAAATGGGGATAAATTAGTGGACAGATTGAGTAAGGTCTCAATCAGGATAATTAAAGTAAAGGAGCCGATGAGGAATCTTGGGATGCATGGGAAGTTCATACAAAGGGAAACTGTACAACCCTACAGGGTAGCGCTACAGTGGAAACATAATAGCGATTCAGATTGAGTTATACATAATGACGAATTAAATATCAACAAATTTGCAACGAAATGAAGTTTACTTTTCCATCAACATGTTTTCAAATACCAAGTCTAGAGCATAAAATAAGGAACTACTATAGTCCATAAATAACATATTGTTCAAATTACAATTTATTTTCACCATACAAGTTCGCTCAATTGCACTCCTATGACAACGATCTAAACTCCACGTCCTCACGCTCAGAGTCAGTGTGGACTAACACCTCCGTGCCTAGATCCTCAGCCTCCCCTGGAAGGTTAATCAAGTGTGAGTCTACAAGACCCAACAAACAACAAGGAAAGGAACACAATTCAAGATCTATCATGTAGCTACTTTAAAATATGATAACCATATTCTAATCACTAACTTGGTACAATATAGTTCTGTCCTGTCAAAAAGTTCTAAATCATTTATCAATCATTATCCATATTGAACAGTAGCACCAGATTATCACTTATCTAGTAAAGAAAAAACATTCACAACTAGTCATATGCCTAATATTCTGTGAATCCTCTTACATACATCATATGATACGCCGAATAAAAACCTTCATAATAGAAACAATATCATTGGCATTCTCAAGTAGTGTACCTTTATCATTTCATAAGGGTATCATATATTATATAACATGTAAACAACTCGTGTGGCATGAAATGATGGCATGCAGACTTTCATGTAACATGTAGACATTATCATGTAGCATGTAGACATTATCATGTAGCATGTATATTTGCCAGACATAGCCTCACTATTAATAGAGATCATGTAGTCATGTACATTCACTTATAACCTAGGAAAAATAGTGACGAAGTCTTGGTCATTGCGCAATACTAGGGGAAACCCTCCCCACCTTAACCAGTGAACATGTCTACCTCCAGGATTTCATCTGTTGCCCACGGATTCATGTAGCATTCATGTAGGTGAACCATAACCATAGGGGCATTCTATGACATAGTTCATGTAGGAATCTCTATAATAGCAATGTCTTATTGGCCATATCATTTCAGAAATCTTATGACATGCATTCATGCAATTAACATACATAAATACTCTAGCATACTTTTCACATAGTTATGCATGGGTGCCAATTCATAACATATATTCATACAGCTCATTCTATCATTCTGAAACCATTATTCTACTGTACCACAGTGACTTATCATGAACTACAGTGATGCTTAGATCAAAATTCAATATTCATGTACTCCTTTTTACACTTATCGATTTCTATGCACATCTTCATACATTCATAAAATCATAGTGGCAAGTACAGTACACAGAAAACCTTGAAACTCTAACAGTAACTCTCTTCTAAACATGCATTCTCTATGCAAAATTCACATTTTTGTGAATCAAGCATCATTCTTATGATTATTTATCATTCACATGGACTAATAGCATGGCACAAAGTCTAAATGAAGCATACTTTTACTGTGCGAAAACTGAACATGATGAGTTTGTACCTCCAACTAACAGTAGTAAGAAACCTTAAACATAACTTCATAACATGGATTAAGCACATACTTTTTTTTCCCTTCTTCTTACATTACCAAGGGAAAATCCGTAAAAGTCAATATGCATAGCCCATGTAACTTGTCATGACATTTCTACTGTATAATAGTACCTATTTACACAGAACAAAGCCTACCCGAACCCCGTACATGCATCGTCACAACTTATAAGCATTTAAACAGATCTGCAGAAATTGTACAGATGAACTTAACAGTAATGTAGGTTGCCGTTTACACAAGTTAACGGCAACGACCTTGTCGTTAATGTCACGCCCCGAATATTTAGCAGCGGAATAAATACCGGGGGACGTGAACGATACAAACCGGCGTATCACAGTTGAATATAATAACACATTCAAGACTATAATGGGTCACCATTAGTATACTTATTTCATTTCATTCAACTAGATACAACCTCACATAAGAAGAATTAACCAAAGGGTCCATCATTCAAATAAACTTCCACAAAAGTTTCACTATTACATAGACTACTCAAATTTCTATTTAAAACTGTCATCTATTCTAGGACGGGTGCTCGTCACTCTTGCCCAGTCTCCATCCGACTCCACGGGTCTTCATCACTACCTGAAAAAGGGCATAATGATAGGGGTGAGCGAACTAGCTCAGTAGGATTTATATCTCAATCACGTGCGGGCACTAGTATACATGATTAACATTTTTATAGGCAGATATGCTTATGAGATGCTGACAATGCATGCTTTTCTAACAAGTTGAATAGCAAAGTAGAACGGATATCATATCAGATCAATTGTCGAGTTCCATATACAATGGACAGATAATTCAAGATTAAAATCATGTCAGAAGAGATTGGCCATATTCAAGCAGAGTCATGTGTTCACAAGAACAAACTTATCATATCATGTCAAGTCAAACTTATCAAGTCAACAGGAGGCACAATTCACAATCTTGCATGTCAGGTGTGCTATGCCAAGCACCAAGAGTCCATACTCCCTCGGTTAACAAGTAAGTTGGGGCGCTCCTCCCCAGGACCGGACAGGGCCCTATTGCACAGGCATTGTATCAAGTTTGGACCGGAGTCCCACGATGTGCCGAACAAACCATATTCATATTATGGCCACAGAGTTTCAATGACAAGCTCATAGTAAAAAGACATGATCACTCATAGAGTCAAGGAATGACAAATAGCTCAAAAGATCGAGCCTAACGACGTATCTTATATTTCATAATTCATTAATGTCTTGACATGAGGGTGTTTCTAAAGACAGATCATATGTAGAACATGTACTTTCCTAACATGTATGCATATGACAAATAATCAACTGAACACCGAAAAACATGCAACCATGAAACTCATATACAATCACCACTAACATATCCATACTAATCATGTATTCATCCCCACATTCATAACATATCTTATCTTATCAATTGCAATAAGAAAGATCACAAGATAATCCAAGGATCATAAGAACAATCAAAATTACACATTAGAATCATATTCATATCATTCCATTTCCTTTAATGGTTTGATTATTTTAAGTCCATGCATACTATATAACATCATGTACATGCTTGAAGTCATCATGAAATGATAGACCCAAATTATACAAAAAATCTTGTAAGGGTATGTCGACACTAGATCAGTGGTGTCGACACCATGCTCCCAACCCAAGACAAAATCAGGCAAAACTGGTCAGGTAGTGTCGACCTAGAGACAGATTCCAGAACCCATCTGGAAAACATGGGACAGTGTGTCGACACTAGAGACAGGTAGTGTCGACACTAGATAGCTTTCCCAGAACTTTCAGGAAAGACTGGGACAGTGTGTCGACACTAGAGACGGTAGTGTCGACACTAGATGGCTTACCCAGAACACTCTCTGGGTTGTTTTGGACAGGGTGTCGACACTAGCTGAGGCAGTGTCGACACTAGAGGGCTTCCCAGAACACTCCTCTGGGCTGCTTTGGGACAGTGTGTCGACACTAGTCCAAGTAGTGTCAACACTAGAGTCCTTCCAGAACAAAACTTAAGGGTCATGTGAGACCCGAAAACACATGCCATGCAGCGATTCACTTCAAACCCTTCTAACTCTCTAACGATTGACATTTGGACAAACGTTCAACATGAAAGATGAAGAAGACAACTAGTAGAAAGATTTTTATGTTGAGGGTTTAATCAAATTCGGTCTCGAATCCCAGAAATAATGTGAATAACAAAAATCAAGTGAAACCCGAAATCACAGTTTAAAACAAGACTCTCTTATCATGCTCCTAACTCTCTAAAAAAAAACCTTTGGACAAAACGTCCAACATAGAAGATGATCGTGACTTCAAATAGGAGAACTTTCATGAAGAAAGTTTAGTCAAATTTGGTCTTGAATCGTGTCATATATGACGAACGAGAAAAAGCCCTAACGTGTGCAAGACTTCGGGAAAATCACCAATACACGATGAATACTCCATGAAAATTGGGCAAATCAAGTGCAAATGATCCTAGACTCAAAGAACTACATGTTGGCATTAATTTTTCTTTAATCTTGGCCCGAGAACACCTACCTTTACGAAGATCTAAAACCTGTTGAGTTTCTGGACGCAACAGATGATGCAGGGGATGAAGCTCCGGATTCCCAGCCTTTCTCCTGCTCCTCAGAAGTTCTTGCTTGCCTCCAAACGACTCCAACTTCGTTGTTAACCTTCCCCAAGAGTTTAGGGACGAGTTCTTATAATTTTAGGATGTTATTAAGAGTCCTAATGACACTAGGAAAGGGGCTACGAGCTCTGTTTCCTAGTTTCCAGAAAATCTGGGATTCCTTACTTAAAAGAGGTATCAAGGTTTAGGAAACCACCAATTGGGATTGAGTCCGGTTTTGGCTTACCTTACATGACTACTCATCCATAATATGACCCTAAATTACCCTCACTAATTACTGCATAATTATCTACACGAATTTCTGGGCAATTTCCTGTCCTAGTTTGTTCATATCCTTGGGCCAATATGCTCTATTGGCCCAATCTTATTAATAGGTCATCAACACATGGTATTGGAAGTCTCCAATACGTTTATTTATTTTATCCCTCTAAAATTCTGAAATTTTTTAAATTGCTAAATTTCTGGGGTGTACATCCTCCCCCACTTAAGAAATTTGGTCCCCAAATTTAAGCATAATGGTGTAGTCTGTACCTGAGAATAGTTCCGGATGGTTTTCTTCACTCTTTCCTCTGTTTCCCAGGTAGCATTAGTAACTCTGTCTCGACTCCATTGAACCTTCACCATAGGTATGGTACGATTCCTGAGTCGCTGAATCTTCCGATCCAACAGTTTGATCGGCTTCTCTTCATAAGTCAGGTCCTCCCGAATCTCCAAGTCCTCGTGGTCAATTACATGGTCGGCATTGAATAAGTACTTCCGCAGCATGGATATGTGGAACACATTATGCACGTTTGCCAGTTCGGAGGTAGGGCAAGTCTATACGCCACCTGACCATTCTTTCCAGAATTTCAAATGGCCCTATAAATCTGGGACTTAGTTTTCCTTTGACCCCAAATCTTTGTATTCCCCTCGAAGGTGAGACCTTCAAGAAAACATGTTCGCCAACCTGAATTTCAGTTCTCTCCTTCTCTTGTCTGCATAACTCTTCTGTCTGGATTGTGCTATCTTCAGACGTTCCCTGACAATCTGAACCTCCTGACAGTGGCCTCAATCAAGTCGGGTCCAACCCATTGGTTCTCCCCAACCTCTTCCCAACAAAGGGGTGATCTGCAACTCCTGCCATATAAGGCTTCAAATGGAGCCATTTGATACTAGCATGATAGCTGTTGTTATAAGAAAACTCCATCAAGTACAACTGATCATCCCATCGACCTTTGAAATCCAGCACCAAAGCACGAAGCATATCCTCCACAATTTGATTGGTCCTTTCAGTTTGTCCATCAGTCTGAGGATGGAAGGCAGTACTAAAGTTTAATTTAGTTGTAAACCCTTCCAGAATGTGAAGTAAATCTAGGGTCCCGATCTGATATTATGCTAGATGGAACCCCGTGCAGTCTAACTACTTCCTTAACATATAGAGCGGCCAACACATCCACTGACCATGTACTCTTGATCGGAAAGAAGTGAGCCGACTTAGTCAATCGGTCAAACTATTACCCAATTGCATCCTTACCACCTCTAGTCTTGGGCAATCCCATGATAAAGTCCATACCGATACTATCCCACTTCCACTCTGGATTTCTAGTGGTAGCAGTCCACCAGCCGTACGGAAATGTTCGGCTTTTGTATACCACATGATCGGCCACATCCCTCTTCATGTTTGGCCACCAGTACAACCTTTTTAAATCTTGGTACATCTTCGTTGATCCTGGATGAATCGTATATTTGGACTGGTGAGCTTCATTCAGTAACCTCTTCTTGAGTTCTTCATGATCAGGACACACAGTCTACCTCTGAATAATAATCTTCCTTCTGCTGATAGAGTAAAGTCGGGTCTTTGTTCTAACTTCTCCCTAATTTGAACTAAGATGGTCTTCTCCCTGTTTCTCCTGGATTCGGTCAGCAGACCGGATTGTATCTGGAGATTGGAAATCATTACTTGTTTCTCCTTCTTTTCCATGTCTAAATTCAGACTTGCAAATTGCTCCAGTAACTTCCATCGCCCAGCATCATACTAGCTAGCACAGTTTCCTGGTTGTCTACTTAGAGCGTCTGCCACTACATTGGCTTTCCCAGGGTGGTATTGGATGGAAAAGTCAAAGTCCTTAAGGTACTCTAACCACCTTCTTTGTCTC
>JACBKR010003171.1:0-61132 GCA_014218235.1 Colocasia esculenta
ATACATATGTCTAACGTATGTACCTGCTTGTTAAATAAGAGGCTGAAGCTAGCTAGGACATATATATAATTGTGCTAATTGCATAACAAAAGGTGATGGAAGTCCTTGGGAGTGTATATTTATATAACTGTGCGTGGAAACTTATAACTCAGTGAATTGCAGGTACAAATTAAAAGTGCGAACCAATTTAATGGCGAAACCAGGCAGCAAGACTCTGAAAAACTTGAGCTTCCGAGGGCAACCCTGTTGGTCCCCAGCCATGGCAAGCTTTGACGACGATTAGACGACCCGTTGCAAAAACTGAACTACACCTAAGAAAAGATGGGACGAAGCTGCGACAACAACCCAAAGTTTGGAATGACTTCAAGTCTTAAGAGAAGGAACGAAAAAAGTTGCTCAGAGAAATTTAGAAAAATAGCAACATAGATAGAAGACTTAACCAGCAGAATTCGGAGGAAAGTTTAAGGGCTAGCTATGAATAAGATATATATATATATATATATAGCCGCTACATATAGAAAGAGCCCAAGAAAAAGCATAGGAAAATAACAACTTCTGTCTCATATTCTCCTGCTTAACCAAAGAGAAGACAGAAGTATTATATATAACAAGTGATAAAGATTTTTCCTTCTACTCATTGCTGCTGCCACCGCGTCTGCTGTTCGAACCTCCTCGCCTGTGCTGCCGACTTCCCCGTCCCTGCAGAGCTCCTCAACGTCACCGCATAACCAGCAGCAGCTGCCTGAAAACACGGTCAGTTCCATCTGTAAGCTGCAAGCAGAGCTGCCACTTGCAAGGAGGACTTCACTTCAGCGGTTTTTAGAGAAGCGTCGTGACAGGTTGGTGAGCAGGGCCCCGTAAAATCTTCAGACAGCCGGGGAATGGGACCGGGAGCGAATCTTCTACACCGGATGATCTCTGTTAGTTGATCTTCGCAGAGTTTCTTCTCCAGTAATGCAAGTATGCTTTCCCTGGCCGGCTTTGTTTATATCCAAAAACAGACTTCCTCTGCTACTATATGAATGTCTCTTATTAGGTTCTGTCATTCTTCTCGGGAGAATCTTACAAAAGTGGTGCTATCATTTTCCAGTGGGTTAAAAAAAACAAAAACAAAAACAAATAGCGATCGAGGATGCACATAATACAAGCTATTGAAACTGCAGCGTGAACGAGGTTTCACCTTGATGCAGCTGAAGCAGTGCTTGCAGCGTGAGCGTGGGTCGTCCTTCGCTGACGATCCAATGGGCGATGGAACTTCTTCAACTCAAACTCTGTTGGTCAATGCAAACAGCAGGAAAGGAGTTCATATAAGTTTATCTATAGACACTTGCTTCAGCTGGTCTATGCTGGAAAGGAAAAGGTGAAAAGTGGTTCAAATACGAAAACAAGAACTAGTATTGCTAACAAGGGAACTAAGCAACTTCCCTACCCAATTAGGCGGCGGAGAAAGCCAACCTCTCACTTAGCAGATAGCGAAGGCCTTGAGCCTTTCTTGCCTATCGCGGTGTTGGAGGTAGCGTAGCCTCACCTGAGATATCAGAAGTCAGCATCCATATTGGTAAGACTGTATAATTTGTGTACCTTTCTGTTTTGAACGAAATATTTTGTGTACCTTCGAATCTCCTCGGGTCACATGTATGAAAGCTCCGCAAGATCTTCCTTTTCAAAACTATGTACTAGTATGGGTGCAGGGGAAGATACAAAGTGGAAGGGGGTGGACGTGGAAGAGGTAGCGGTTTTGCAGTGCATCGTCCTACATATGACCTCTGTACTTCTTATGCTTTTTGCAGTAGAAAGGCCCAGTTTTCTTGTCAGGAGAGTTGAGAGCTGCAGTTGGATTCCCTTACCGTATACGATGCGCCAGATGAATCGAAAGGCTGCAGGATGTCCTAGGTGCATGAAAACTTATGGCTCCTGTTTCAATGAAATTAAGAAAGCTTATGCCTCACTTTAGTGAGAAACCAGCAATCGAAAAGAGAAGAGACACAGATCAAGAGAAGCAAGAACAGGAGAGACTTGATGAACAAATTAAAGCAAAAACCGTGCTCCCGACAGGGAGGTTTTCATTCATTTATATAGTGAACAGGAGCCCGACAGGGAGGTGTTCATCCTATCGGACTGAGAAATTTACGAGAGTCCAACACGTCCAACACAGGGCGGGAGTCCCTTTACAAAAGTTCGACAGGGAAGAGTCCAAGATGAACACAAGAAGAAGCGGTAAACCAGAGATTAGCATGTGATCGAATTTAAGTAGGTGATACAAATTAATTCAAGATTAGCAGAGTTACTCAAGAATAATGTGGGTTATCTCTATTCATCTCAAAAGCAGAGTAGAATGCTATCACTAGTTAGGCTGAGAAAGTAGTCTTTTTAACTTTATCTAGAGTTTGGACAATAGGAATGGCTTAATGTTTCATTACATGGATGGTGGAGTAGTGTCCTGTGCAGTCAGATTGAAAAGCTGGTGATTCCGGGTCTTAATGTATGTAATCCTAAAGATTAGTTGAAGAGTTTGTGACTGTGTGCAAAGATTTATCCTGTATATTCTTGGACGATGTCCACTCCATTCCACATCTCCCAAGTCCCGCCCTCCCAAATAATTACACATACGCAATTAACACTCAGATCGTAATGGCATTTTCCAAAACTCTGCCAACTTATGTTCCGATTGACCAATTGCAAGCATCATTCCAATCGAATTTTTTTTTTTGGAACCCAACTTGCGACATAATTAGAACGAGAGTAATAATTGTGAAATTTATATCCGACTTAATTACTTTCGTAAGCTTCAAACTTCACATCGTTGGGATATGTCTATTAGAAATCATGCTAATTGTAAGAGGGTTATGTTGTGTTTTCTTTAAAAATAGCATACTTTGAAAAAAAAATCGTTAAATAGCATTGTAAATATCTTAATTAGTAATATAACATAGTTTTGACTGGCAAAAAAATTAAAAGTCCAATCGGACTGACTAGTACACCGATTGTCGTATCCCTTGGGTCGGACGCGGATATCTGTTCGTCCTGGGATCGGAACCGCCCGGGAGGCTCCAATTCAGAATCGACACATCGACTCGGTCAGTAAAAGGTCGCATTCGGAGATTTCCGGTTCGACGCCCAAATTCCTCTCCAAGAGCGTGCTCGCGGGTTGCTGATGCGATCGCATACGGATACCCATTCACTCAAATAGGCATAACTTTCCGCTCGGTTATCGGAAACGCTTATAAGACCCCAATTTGGAATCGGCACTCAGAGGCGCCCGATGCCCCCTTATCGCTTCAGGCGATAAGACATCGTTTTGGGGTCGAAAAACCTTCATTTCGCACTCTAAAATTGTGATTCTAGCCGACGATCTCCCTGATTACAAGGTTTTCTGGCAGTAGCAACTCCCTCGATTACGCAAATCGCTGGCGGAGCCCACACGGAGTCGGCCTGTCACGGCGATCGGAAGTCATGTTCAACTCGGCGCGAGATCTCCTCCCCAGGTCACTGATATGGGTGCTCGAACATCACCGATATAGTCACCCCCTCCGGTTTATTCACACCCCTTCAGCGAACAACTGGGCATAACTTTCCGTCCGGGCATCGGAATCGCTTATGTGACCACAATTCGGAATCGGCACTCAGAGACGGTCAATAGGGCACTAGTTTCGCGTAATTTTGTTATGGGGCCGAAATTCCACCCCGGAGCGTGCGTACTAGTACACTGATTGTCATACCCCTTGGGTCGGACGCGGATATTTGTTCGCCCAGGAATCAAAACCGCCCGCGAGGCCCCAATTCGGAATCGGCACTTCGACCCGGTCGGTAAAAGGTCGCATTCGGAGATTTTTGGTCCGTCGCCCAAATTCCTCTCCGGGAGCGTGCTCGCGGACTGCCGATGCGATCGCATAAGGACACCCCTTCGCTTAATTTGGGCATAACTTTTCGCTCGGTTATCGAAATCGTTTATAAGACCCAAATTCGGAATCGGCACTCAGAGGCACCCGATGCCCCTTTATTACCTCAGGCGATAAGACGCCATTTCGGGGTCGAAAAACCTTCGTTATGCACTCCAAAATAGCGATTCTAGTCGACGATCTCTCTAATTCCAAGGTTTTATGGCAGTAGCGACTCCCTCGATTACGCGAATCACAGGCAGAGCCCACACACGGAGCCGACCTGTCACGACGATCGGAAGTCGTGTTCAACTCTGCGCGAGATCTCCTCCTCATGTCGCTGAAATGTGTGCTCAAACATCACTGATATAGTCACCCCCTCCGATTTATTCCCACCCCTTCAACGAAAGAACTTGGCATAACTTTCCGCTCGGGCATCGGAATCGTTATGTGACCACAATTCGGAATCGGCACTCTGAGACGGTCGATAGGGTGCTGGTTTCACGGAATTCCGTTTCGGGACGGAAATTCAGCCCCAGAGCGTGTGTACTAGTGCACCGATTGTCGTACCGCTTGGGTCGAACGCGGATATTTGTTTGCCCGGGGATCGGAAACACCCGCGAGGCCCCAATTTGGAATCCACACTTCGACCCGGTCGGTAAAAGGTCGCATTCGGAGATTTTCGGTCCTGTGCCCAAATTCCTCTCTGGGAGCGTGCTCGCGGGCTGCCGATGCGATCGCATACGGACACCCCTTCGCTCAAATGGGCATTACTTTCCTCTCGGTTATCGAAGTTGCTTATAAGACCCCAATTCAGAATCGGCAAACAGAGGCGCCCGATGCCCCCTGATTGCCTCAGACGATAAGGCGTTATTTTGGGGTCGAAAAACCTTCGTTTCGCACTCCAAAATTGCGATTCTAGTCGACGATCTCCCCGATTCCAAGATTTTCTGGCAGTAATGACTCACTAGATTACATGAATCACTGGCGAAGCCCACACATGGAGCCGGCGTGTCACGGAGATCAGAAGTCGTGTTCAACTCGGTGCGAGATCTCCTCCCTAGGTCACTAATATGGGTGCTCGAACATCCCTGATATAGTCACCCCCTCCGGTTTATTCCCACCCCTTCAGTGAAAGAACTGGGCATAACTTTCCGCCCGGGCATCGGAATAACTTATGTGACCAAAATTCGGAATCGGCACTCCGAGACGGTCGACAAGGCACTGGTTTTGCGGAATACCATTCTGGGGCCGAAATTCCGCCCCAGAGCGTGTGTACTAGTACACCCATTATCGTACCCCTTGGGTCGGACGTGGATATTTGTTCGCCCGGGGATGGGAACCGCCCGCGAGGCCCCAATTCTGAATCGGCACTTCGACCCGGTCAATAAAAGGTCGCATTTAGATATTTCTGGTCCGACGCCCAAATTCTTCTCCGGGAGCGGGCTCGTGGGCTACCGATGTGATCGCATACGGACACCCTTTCGCTCAAATGGGCATAACTTTCCGCTCGGTTATCAGAATCGCTTATAAGACGCCAATTCGGAATCTGCACTTAGAGGGGACCGACGCCCACTGATTGCGTCAGGCAATAAGGCGTCATTTTAGGGTCGAAAAACCTTCGTTTCGCACTACAAAATTGCGATTCTAGCCGACGATCTCCCCGATTCCAAGGTTTTCTGGCAGTAGCAACTCACTAGATTACGCGAATCACAGGCGGAGCCCTCACATGGAGCCGGTGGGTCACGGAGATCGGAAATCATGTTCAACTTGGTGCGAGATCTCCTCCCCAGGTCACTGATATGGGTGCTCGAAATTCGCTGATGTAGTCACCCCCTCCGGTTTATTCCCACCCCTTCAGCGAAAGAACTGGGCATAACATTCCGCCTGGGCATCGGAATCGCTTATGTGACCATAATTCAGAATCGACACTCTGAGACGGTCGACAGGGCACTGGTTTTGCGGAATTCCGTTTCGGGGCCAAAATTTCACCCTGGAGTGTGTGTACTACTACACTGATTGTCATACCCCTGGGGTCGGACGTGGATATTTGTTCGCCCGGGGATTGGAACCGCCCGCGAGGTCCCAATTCGGAATCGACACTTCGACCCGGTCAGTAAACGATCGCATTCGGAGATTTCTGGTATGGCGCCCAAATTCCTCTCTGGGAGCATGCTCGCGGGCTGCCGATGCGATCGCATACAGACACCCCTTCGCTCAAATGGGCATAACTTTCCGCTCGGTTTTCGGAATCGCTTATAAGATGCCAATTCGGAATCGGCACTCAGAGGCGCCCGACGCCCCCTTATTGCCTTAGACGATAAGATGTCATTTTGGGGTTCAAAAACCTTCATTTCACATTCCAAAATTGCGATTCTAGCTGACGATCTCCCCGATTCCAAGGTTTTCTGGCAGTAGCGACTCCCTCGATTATGCGAATCACTAGCGGAGCCCACACATGGAGTCGTCCTGTCACGGAGATCGGAAGTTGTGTTCAATGCGGCCTGAGATCTCCTCCCTAGGTCACTGATATGGGTGCTCGAACATCGCTGATATAGTCACCCCTCCGATTTATTCCTACCCCTTCAGCGAAAGAACTGGGCATAACTTTCCGTCCGGGCATCATAATCGCTTATGTGACCATAATTCGGAATCAACAGTCCGAGACGGTCAACAAAGCCCCTTGAGTCGGAAGCGGATATTATTCGCACGGGGATCAGAACCGCCCGCGAGGACCCAATTCAGAATCGGCACTTCGACCGGGTCATTAAAAGGTCGCATTCGGAGATTTGCGGTCCGGTGCCCAAATTCCTCTCCGGGAGCGTGCTCGCGGGCTGCCGATGCGATCGCATACGAACACCCCTTCGCTCTAATGGGTATAACTTTCCGCTCGGTTATCGGAATCACTTATAAGACGCCAATTCGGAATCGGCACTCAGAGGCCCCCGATGCCCCCTTAATGCCTCAAGTGATAATATGTAATTTTGGGGTCGAAAAACTTTCGTTTCGCACTCTAAAATTGCGATTGCAGCTGATGATCTCATCGATTCCAAGGTTTTCTGGCAGTAGCGACTCCCTCGATTACGCGAATCACTGGCGGAGCCCACACATGGATCCGGCTGTCACGGAGATCGGAAAGACATGTTCAACTCGGCGCGAGATCTCCTCCCCAGGTCGCTGATATGGGTGCTCGAACATCGCTGATATATTCACCCTCTCCGGTTTATACCCACCTTTCAGCGAAAGAACTGGGCATAACATTCCATCCGGGCATCGGAATCGCTTATGTGACCACAATTCAGAATCAGCAGTCCGAGACGGTTGACAAGGCGCTGGTTTCGCGGAATTCCGTTTCGGGGCCAAAATTTCACCCCGGAGCGTGTGTACTAGTACACCGATTGTCGTACCCCTTGGGTAGGACATGGATATTTCTTCGCCCGGGGATTGGAACCGCCCGCGAGGTCCCAATTCAGAATCGACACTTCGACCCGGTTTGTAAAAGGTCGCATTCGGAGATTTCCGGTCCGGCGCCAAAATTCCTCTCCGGGAGCGTGCTCGCGGGCTGCCGATGCGATCGCATACGGACACCCCTTTGCTCAAATGGGCATAACTTTCCGCTCGGTTATCAGAGTTGCTTATAAGATCCCAATTCGGAATCGGCACTCAGAGGCGCCTGATGCCCCTCTATTGCCTCGGGCGATAAGGCGACATTTTGGGGTCGAAAAACCTTCGTTTCACACTACAAAATTGCGATTCTAGCCAATGATCTCCCCGATTCCAAGGATTTCTGGCAGTAGCGACTCACTAGATTACGTGAATCACTGGCGGAGCCCACACATGGAGCCGGCGTGTCAATGAGATCGGAAGTCGTGTTCAACTCGGTACAAGATCTCCACCCCAGGTCGCTGATATGGGTGCTCGAACATCTCTGATATAGTCGCCCCTTCCACTTTATTCCCACCCATTCAGTGAAAGAACTGGGTATAACTTTCCGCCCGGGCATCGGAATCGCTTATCTGACCACAATTCTGAATCGGTACTCCGAGACGGTCGACAGGGCGTTGGTTTTACGAAATTCTATAGTGGGGCCAAAATACCGCCTCGGAGCGTGTGTACTAGTACACCGATTATCGTACCCCTTGGGTCGGACGTGTATATTTGTTCGCCCAGGGATGGGAACCACTCGCGAGGCCCCAATTCGGAATCGGCACTTCGACCCGGTCAATAAAAGGTCACATTCAGATATTTTAGGTCCGGCGCCCATATTCCTCTTCGGGAGTGTGCTCGCAGGCTGCCGATGCGATCGCATACGGACACCCCTTTGCTTAAATAGGCATAACTCTCGCTCGGTTATCGGAATCGCTTATAAGACACCAATTCAGAATCGGCACTTAGAGGCGCCCGATGCCCCCATATTGCCTCGGTGATAAGGCGTCATTATGGGGTGGAAAAACATTCGTTTCACACTCTAAAATTACGATTCTATCCGACAGTCTCCCCGATTCTAAGGTTTTCTGGCAATAGCGACTCACTCGATTACGCGAATCACTGGCGGAGCCCACACATAGAGCCGGCCTGTCACGGAGATTGGAAGTCATGTTCAACTCGGCACGAGATCTCCTCCCCAGGTCGCTGATATGGGTGCTTAAACATCGCTGATATAGTCACACCCTCCGATTTATTCCCACCCCTTCCGTGAAAAAACTGGGCATAACTTTCCGCCCGGGTATCGGAATCGCTTATGTGACCACAATTCGAAATCAGCACTCCGAGACGGTCAACGGAGCATTAGTTTTGCAGAATTCCATTTCGGGGCCGAAATTCCGCTCCGAAGCATGTGTACAAGTACACTGATTGTCGTACCCTTTGGGTCGGACGTGGATATTTGTTCGCCCGAGAATCGGAACCGCCCGCGAGGCACCAATTCGGAATCGGCACTTCAACCCGGTAAGTAAAAGGTCGCATTCAGATGTTTCTGGTCAGGCGTCTAAATTCCTCTCCGAAAGCGTGCTCGTAGGCTGCCGATGCGATCGCATACGGATACCCCTTCACTCAAATGGGTATAACTTTCCGCTCGGTTATCGGAATCACTTATAAGACGCCAATTCGGAAACGACACTCAGAGGCGCCCGATGCCCCCTTATTGCCTCAGGCGATAATATTTCATTTTGGGTCGAAAAACCCTCATTTCGCACTCCAAAATTGCGATTCTAGCCGACGATCTCCCCGATTCCAAGGCTTTCTGGCAGTAACGACTCCCTCGATTACGCGAATCACTGGCGGAGCCCACACATGGAGCCGGCCTGTCACGAAGATCAAAAGTCGTGTTCAACTCGATGCGAGATCTCCTCCCCAGGTCGCTGATATGGGTGCTCGAACGTCACTGATATAGTCAACCCCTCCGGTTTATTCCCACCCCTTCAGCGAAAGAACTGGGCATAACTTTCCGCCTCGGCATCGGAATCGCTTATGTGACCACAATTCGGAATCGGCACTCCGAGACGGTCGACAGGGCACTGGTTTTGCGGAATTCCGTTTCGGGGCCGAAATTTCACCCTGGAGTGTGTGTACTACTACATCGATTGTCATACCCCTTGGGTCGGACCTGGATATTTGTTCACCCGGGGATCGAAACTGCCCGCGAGGCTCCAATTCGGAATTGGCACTTCGACCGAGTCAGTAAATGGTCTCATTCGGAGATTTCCGGTCCGGCGCCCAAATTCCTCTCCGAGAGCATGCTCGCAGGCTGCCGATGCGATCGCATACGGACACCCCTTCGCTCAAATGGGCATAACTTTCCGCTCGGTTTTCGGAATCGCTTATAAGATGCCAATTCGGAATCGGCACTCAGAGGCACCCGACGCCCCCTTATTGCCTTAGATGATAAGATGTCATTTTGGGGTCGAAAAACCTTTGTTTCACACCCCAAAATTGTGATTCTAGCTGACGATCTCCCCGATTCCAAGGTTTTCTGGCAGTAGCGACTCCCTCGATTACGCAAATCACTAGCGGAGCCCACACATGAAGCCGGCCTGTCACGGAGATCGAAAGTCGTGTTCAATGCGGCCTGAGATCTCCTCCCCAGGTCACTGATATGGGTGCTCGAACATCGCTAATATAGTCACCCCCTCCTATTTATTCCTACCCCTTCAGCGAAAGAACTGGGCATAACTTTCCGCCGAGGCATCGGAATCGCTTATGTGACCATAATTCAGAATCAGCACTCCGAGATGGTCGACAAGGCGTTAGGTTCGTAGAATTCCGTTACGGGGCTGAAATTCCGCCCCGGAGCGTGTGTACTAGTACACCGATTGTCGTACCCCTTGAGTCGGAAGTGGATATTTGTTCGCACGGGGATCGGAACCGCCCGCGAGGCCCCAATTCAGAATCGGCACTTCGACCCGGTCATTAAAAGGTCGCATTCGGAGATTTGCGGTCCGGCGCCCAAATTCCTCTCCGGGAGTGTGCTCGCGGGCTGCTGATGCGATCGCATACGGACACCCCTTCGCTCAAATGGGCATAACTTTCCGCTCGATTATCAGAATCACTTATAAGATGCCAATTCAGAATCGACACTCAGAGGCCCCCGATGCCCCCTTAATGCTCAGGCGATAAGATGTCATTTTGGAGTCGAAAAACCTTCGTTTCGCACTCTAAAATTGCGATTGTAGCCGATGATCTTCTAGATTCCAAGGTTTTTTGGCAGTAGCGACTCCCTCGATTACGCGAATCACTGGCGGAGTCCAGACATGGAGCCGGCCTGTCACGGAGATCGGAAGTCATGTTCAACTTGGCACGTGATCTCCTCCCCAGGTCGCTGATATGGGTGCTCGAACATCGCTGATATAGTCACCCCCTCCGATTTATTCCCATCCTTTCAGCGAAAGAACTGGGCATAACTTTCCACTCGGGCATCCGAATCGCTTATGTGACCACAATTCAGAATCAGCACTTCGAGACGGTTGACAGGGCGTTGGTTTCGCGAAATTCTGTTTCGGGGCAAAATTTTCACCCCGGAGCGTGTGTACTAGTACACCGATTGTCGTACACCTTGGGTAGGACATAGATATTTGGTCGCCCGGGGATCGGAACCGCCTGTGAGGCCTCAATTCAGAATCGGCACTTCGAGCTGGTTTGTAAAAGGTCGCATTCGGAGATTTCCGGTCCGGTGCCAAAATTCCTCTCCAGGAGCGTGCTCGCGGGCTGCCGATGCGATCGAATACGGACACCCCTTTGCTCAAATGGGCGTAACTTTCCGCTCGGTTATCAGAGTTGCTTATAAAACCCCAATTCGGAATCGGCACTCAGAGGCGCCCAATGCCCCCTTATTGCCTCAGGCGATAAGGTGTCATTTTGGGGTCGAAAAACCTTCGTTTCGCACTCCAAAATTGCGATTCTAGCCAATGATCTCCCTGATTCCAAGGATTTCGAACATCACTGATATAGTTAGCCCCTTTCAGTTTATTCCCACCCCTTCAGTGAAAGAACTGGGCATAACTTTCCGCCCATAGGGCTTTTGAAGAGGTACATGAACTCTAACTAGGGTAATTATTTCACGACTTTTGCTTGAGAGATTGCCTACCTTTTTCGTGAAGTAAGAAAGCCCTAGTTTGAATGACGAAAATAAGAAAACCCCTTCTTGCTCCAAGCTTTCTCCTTCCTTGCTCCTTGGTCCAGATCTTCTCCTCTTCGTCTCCAAAGGTCTTAGCACGAAATTGTGGGGTGCTAGGGTCAAATGGGGGGTGTTTTGATGGCTTATAGAGTTCTAAATCACCTAAAACTCTTCTTTCTCATCCAACTCCGAAAATTGGCATTTATCTCCCACTTTCTCTTATTTATCCACCTAATAGAGTTGGGAAGGGATCAAATTTCGTGGGTAAGGGTTTAGGGTAAGTATAGGACTCTTTTTAGGATAGATATGACTTATTTTAATAGTTAATTTGACCCTTTTCTATTTATAATTAATTAGGTACGAATTTCACCTAATTACTTCTCCTCTCAAGTTGGGCTTCATCTCATTGGGCCCAATCTATTTGGTTTGGACCATTTATTTAACCCACTACTAATTTATCTTAATGGGTTATTCATTAAATTCCTTTTATTTCATTCAAATCTTATTTATTCTCCCTTTTATTCAATTAAATCAATTTATCTCATTTATTAAATAATAAAGTTTTATTTTTTGTTGATTTTAAAAATCAAGGGTGCTACATCCTCCCCCTCTTAAAAAGAATTTGGTCCCCAAATTCATATAATCGTAAGAGGAAGAATGTCTTACTGAATAGATCCGGATAATTTCGTCGCATGGTTGCTTCGGGCTCCCAAGTTGCCTCTTCAACTTCGTGATTCCTCCACAGAATCTTGACCACGGGTATAGATCGATTCCGAAGCTGTTGCATCTTCTTGTCTAAGATCTTCACTGGCCTTTCTTCATAGGTCATATCCTTATTCAGAATAATGTCATCATAGCTGATTATGTGTGATGGATCGTATACGTACTTTCTCAGCATTGACACATGGAACACGTTATGTACGGTAGAGAACTGGGGAGGTAGTGCTAGTCGGTACGCCACCTCGCCAACTCTATCCAATACTTCAAATGGACCTATGAATCTTGGTCTCAGCTTGCCTTTCATCCCAAACCTTTGAAATCCTCTAGTCGGGGATACTTTTAGCATTACATGATCTCCGGCTTGAAATTCCAAGTCCCTTCTTCTTTTGTCTGCATAGCTCTTTTGCCTGGACTGAGCTATCTTAATTCTGTCTCTGATAATTTGTATGTCTCTGCTAGTGCTCTGCACCATGTCTGGTCCCAGCCATTGCTGTTCACCTACTTCATTCCAGCATACTGGCGATCTGCAACTTCTGCCGTACAATGCTTCAAATGGTGCCATCTTAATGCTGGCCTGATAGCTATTATTGTAGGCAAATTCTATTAGAGACAGTTGTTCATTCCATACCCTTCAAAGTCTATAGCACAAGCTCGCAGCATGTCTTCCACTATCTGATTTGTTCTTCAGTCTGTCCATCTGTTTGTGGATGGAAAGCTGTGCTAAAGTTGAGTTTTGTGCCAACGCTATCTGAAGTCCCTTCCAGAATCTAGATGTGAATCTGGGGTCACGATCTGAGACAATGGACACGGGGACTCCATGTAATCTTACTATCTCCTTTACATACAATGCTGCTAACACATCCACACTCCAAGCGCTCTAATGGCAAGGAAGTGTGCGGACTTGGTTAAACGGTCCATAATAACCCAGATAGCATCAAGTCCACCACGAGTTCGGGGTAAACCCATGATGAAATCCATCCCGATACTTTCCCACTTCCATTCAGGTATGTCCAGGGGTCTAAGTACACCCGCAGGACGCCGGTGTTCTGCTTTTACCTGTTGACAGGTGAGGCAGTGCGCGGCATGCTCAGCTACCTCACGCTTCATGTTTGGCCACCAAAATGACCTCTTCATGTCTTGGTACATCTTGGTTGCACCTGGATGTATTGTGTACTTGGTCTTGTGGGCTTCATCCATCAGTTTCCTTTTCAGCTCTTCATTGTCAGGCACACATGTCCTGGCTTAGAATAATATTCTTCCATCTTCAGCGATGGAGAAGTCTGGCTTGTCAGCTATGGTCTCTCTGACTCTGACTAGAAACGGATCATTAGCCTGTTGCTCTCTGATCTCGACAAAAATGTCGGGTTGAGCTCTAAGATTAGCCACGATCATCTTATCACTCCTCTTTTCAATGTTCAGGTTCAGGTTGGCGAATTGTTCTAACAATTGCATCTCGCCCATGACTAGACAGGATAACGAAGGTACTGGCTTTCTACTGAGTGCATCAGCTATTGCGTTACCTTTGCCTGGGTGGTATTGAATGTTGAAATCAAAATCTTTCAAGTACTCCAGCCATCTCCGTTGTCGCATATTGAGCTCCTTCTGAGAGAATAAGTATTTCAAACTCTTGTGGTCGGAGTAGACAATGAATTGTTCTCCATATAGGTAATGCCTCCAGATCTTGAGTGCAAATACCACAGCAGCTAGCTCTAAGTCATGGTCGGGATAGTTGACTTCATGTGGCTTCAACTGCCTTGAGGAATATGCTATCACCTTCTCATTCTGCATTAATACGCAGCCTAGACCGATTCCAGATGCATCAGTGTAGACTGAGAATCCTGCTCCTTCGATTGGTAATGCGAGGACAGGTGCAGATGTCAGCAATTGCTTGAGTGTCTGAAAGCTCTTCTCACATTCCTTGCTCCAGACATATGGGTTCTCTTTCCGCGTAAGACGCGTAAGAGGAACGGCTATCTTGGAGAAGTCTTTTATGAACCGTCTGTAATATCCAGCCAGTCCAAGAAAGCTTCTAATCTCTGTGACATTGGTCGGCCTTTCCCAGTTGAGCACAGCTTCTACCTTGGAAGGGTCGACAGCGATACCATCCTTGGAAATGACATGGCCTAGGAACGACACCTCCTCGAGCCAGAATTCACACTTGCTCAATTTGGCGTAGAGTTGGTTGTCCCGCAAGATTTGCAGAGCGATCCTCAGATGCTCCTCGTGCTCTTCTTTAGTCTTGGAGTATATGAGAATATCATCAATGAATACCACGACGAACTTGTCGAGGTAGGGCCGGTAGATGCTGTTCATTAATTGCATAAAAGCTACAGGAGCATTGGTTAGTCCAAAAGGCATGACTACAAATTCGTAATGACCGTACCTGCTCCTGAAAGCTGTCTTGTAGATATCTGCATCTTTAATCCTCATTTGATGATATCCCGATCTAAGGTCAATCTTAGAAAAATACTCTGCTCCTGATATCTGATCAAATAATTCATCGACACGTGGCAGAGGGTACTTGTTCTTGATAGTGAGATTGTTCAACTGTCTGTAATCGATGCATAACCTCATGGATCCGTCCTTCTTCTTGACGAACAGTACTGGTGCTCCCCAAGGAGAAGTACTTGGCCTAATGAAACCCTTTTCTAGAAGTTCCATCAGTTGCTCTTTCAACTCCTTTAATTCAGCGGGGGACATCCTGTAGGGTTGCCGTGAAACCGGTGCAGCTCCAGGTACGAGATCAATTGAGAAATTTACATCTCTCTCGGGTGGAATGCCTGGCAGCTCATCGGGAAACACGTCTGGATATTCTTGCACTATATGAATGTCTGATATCTTGGTTGCTTTCTTCTCCACTACAATTGCGGCGAGAAATGCCACACAACCCTTTCTTATCATGTTTTGTGCCTTTATTGCAGAGACGAGAGACAAGTGCCTCTTGTGTCTACGTCCTGTGAAAATCAGCTTAGGGAATTCACTAAAAGAAATTTTCCCTCTTCTACAATCCACGATAGCCCCATACGTGGATAGCCAATCGGCTCCCAGAATGACATCGTAGCCCTCCATGGGCATACAGATCAAGTCAGCTCTTAGATTGAGTTCACCAATCTTAACATCAGCCAATGGATAATATTTATTCAATTGAGCCCTTTCTCCCACTGGTGTTGTGACAGGTAATTCAAATGTCATGGATGTAGGTTTCTCATTTAAGGTATCAACAAATGCTTGTGATATGAATGAATGTGTAGCACCAGTATCGAACAAAACAAATACTGAATGAGAAAAGATCGGTAGGGTACCTTCGACAACTCCACCTTCCTCGGTGGTTTCCACCCCTTGCACGGCTTGAAGTCTGCCTAGCTTTTTCTGTCCCACAGGACGCTTCTCATTCTCCTTTAATAGGGGACATTCTTGTATGCGGTGATCGCGACTTCCACAGCGAAGGCAAGCACCTGCCTTTCTCCAGCATTCTTCTGTCTTATGACCCAGCTTGTCACAATGGTTGCATCTGGGCTTGTTGGCAGGAGTGGGGACTTTGGGCTTTCGCTCCTGGCTTGGCCCGTCAGTGATACTTAACGGCCTTTTCTTGCCATTAGTAGGCTTGCTCAATACTCCGGAAGTTTGCTCTTTCCTGAACATCCTACCCTTGATGCGCTCAGTGAGTTCAGTCGCATCTTCCAGGCATTGTGCTCTCCTGACCATTTCTGGATAGGTCTGAATATCAAATGGCGCAAGTTGCGTGATGTAAGCGGGTCTGAGCCCATTAAGGAATCTCTTCGCCTTCATTCGTTCTGTACTGACTAGATGATTGGCGTATCGAGCCAATCGGGAGAACTGTGCTTCGTATTCAGCAACTGTGAGGTTCCTCTGCTTCAATGCAGCAAACTCAGAGGCCTTCCTCTCTTTGACTCTCTCAGAGAAGTACTTGGAGTTAAAATTCTCCTTGAACTCCTCCCATGTGAACTATGCATTTGCTCGGGTAGCCTCAACGGACTCCCACCACGCACGGGTGTCCCTTTCCAGCTGGAATGTGGCAAGTAAAAGCTTATCTCCATCCACGCATTGCATAACGCGGAAAATACGCTCAGTCTCCTTGAGCCAGTTCTCGGCCTCATCAGGGTCTGTGGTACCGCTGAATCGAGGCGGGTTTAGGTTGCGGAAGTTCCGGTGCAATTCACCAGCTCCTCGGTTGTTGTTGTTATTATTGGCTCCAGCAGCTTGGAGTAAAGCTTGAGTGAGCTGCTGAATTGTGTGCTGCATGTCACGGAGTTGTGCACGCTCCGCTGCCATTGTTTAAGTTCCTTCAAAAGAGAATTTAAAAATGTAAGTCGTTGGGTTTGCACTAAGTTTGTGCGTGTGTGTATATATTCTTATCTTATTACCCAAGGCTCTACCCATCTCTCATAGGTATGGAATGTAGACTCTAAGTCAAGTCAAGTCAAACCTAGATCATCCTATACTTAAGAATAACCTGGGGTCTGATACCATTTGTGATGACCCAACTAGCAAACTAGTCCAACAACCGTACTAATTGGTAGACTTCCCAGGAAGGTCACCCATCCTGGGACTACTCCCAACTGAGCACGCTTAACTTCAGAGTTCTTTTCCATCTCGAGCTCTGAAAATGACTAGTCCGGGTTGTTGATAGTCTACTGATTTAGTCCATTTAACATATTCTTATATGGGGTGTTACAATCTACCCCTCTTATATAAGCGACGTCCTCGTCGCTGCTCACATATAGCACACAATCAAACCCCAGGCAGGCAGGATTCTAGAGGTGGCCCCCACAGGCTCAAGAGGTGGCTCCCACTATGTAGCACTTTGCGCCATTATGGTCTCAAGAGGTAGCTCCCATAGCGTAGCACTTTTCCCTGTGTGGCACTTAGTTCCTGCACTTCCGGTTGGGCAAGGCTCTGATACCACAAAACTGTAACGCCCCGACGCGGAATATCGGAGCGGGATTACAGTTATTAAATAGTACAAAGTGAGAAATAAATGCAAACCATTGCACAATTGGAATAATCATCCAATAAACTCCAACTTCATTAATATTTCATCATATAATGATTACATCAACACATCAGAGCCAAAACTAGGGCCCAGAGTACTTTATTCCAAATCAAACTATTACATAATGACTAACTGACTCCTAACTATACTAACTGACTGCTAGACAGTACTGGTTGCAGAAGGGTCACTCCTGAGCATCTCCCTCAGTCCCGTCCTCGTATGTGTGGTCATGATCCGACTCACCTGAAACACATTAAATAAATACGCAGGATGAGCGAATAACGCCCAGTAGGACATAATATCTCATGAACACAAGCATGCTTTAAATAGTTAATGTTTTAAAGGCAGGTTAACTAGAGAGTATAGTCATGTAGAGCATGTCACGATAACGAGAGAACAATTGCAATTGGCACAGGGAAAATAGTACAACAAGAACGATAATAGGATGGCCATGTAACGATATAACATGTAATTTGCACAACGGTGCACTAGTAACGATCACGCTTGCACTTGTAGAGATAGCACTTTGATTGTCATAGATTAATCTAGATAGTAAACTGGCGCTGGATGCATGCCGTAACACATCCTTGATCATTTTAACACCCATGGGTACTGACACTTTTCAGGTGCTCCTCCCAGGACCTGATCGGGCCCTATTGCGCTGGCATTAGTCATTTCTTTTATCTTAGACAATCACACGAATGGCCAATAGAGTACCAAGACGAGATAAGAGAGTACTAGACGAGATAGATGAGAGTGTAGAGAGAACGTGAACAGATGAGAGTAAAGAGACTGTAGATGAGAGGGGTACAATCGTAAAACGACGATAAACACGATAGTAACGGTTGCACAGCACTAGGTCGGGTGCCGGCAGTCTGGTAGAAGTCACAACCGCCCCTTAGCCGTGCTGTGTACACGGGTCAGGTGGTCCGGTGTGAACTCAAGATGAGAAGGAATATACTAAGGTATGGATCGTACTGATCCCTAAGGTGTAACGGGTTTTGAGGTACAACCAGCTCGTTGACTAAGGACGTGCGCCAAAGCCAAGAAGACTTACGGAGGTCTTGACAAGGAGTCCCTGGTCCAATCGAGAGTATTCCGGTGGAGAGGTGGTCCAAGTCAAGGAAAAGTGTGTAAAAACGGGTCCGTCGTGCCTCGAGTGTTCGTAGGCCGAGGGAAAACGGTAACGGTAGATAAAATACGCGAGTCAAAATGGAAACATTGTATTAACAAAATAGGGTAATTTAGTCATTTATTTCGATAATTTACCGAATACATTATTGCATAATTTATCAAGGTCAAATGGCAAAAATGTTATGTGTGTGCAAGTGTAAAGAAATCTTGAGCATATGACAAGTCGTGCAACTGTCATTTTAAATAATTAAATGTATATCATTAATGCCAATTATTAATTTACCAAGTCGAATCAATTATAACATGGGTTAATCATGGCTAATTAAGAAGTATATAGACTAATCAGTAGGGATATAAGCACAATTATCTGTTCTGGCCGAAATTTAATGAAGGCGACGAGGTGACCTGTCGCGACCAAGTCGCGACGGGGCGCTAGGTCGCGTTAAGCCACATATCGCGACGGGGTATCCTGTCGCGGTTCAGGTCGCGGTGGTGCGGCCTGGCGCGACAGGTGAACCGGCCGGCTTGGCTCGGTTCGGGACTGGAAACGCGGCGGCTAGGGCCATCGCGTTCACGACGCGGCCTCAAAGCCGACCGCGACACTCTCGTTATCGCGGAGCATCGCGCCGTCGCGATAACAGGGGCGGTACTGTTTTTCTCCTTTTTCTCTGGGTAGACCCATCTTGACATAGGGTCATTATAAATTCAGTATAAAATCGCACGGTGATCGAAAAAGCATGAAATCAGTTCTAAACGAAAGTAGACATGTATATCTATCAACATGCACGATTAATTTGAAAATAGACAGGTTTAGACATGCATTGATCAGGTTACTTTTTGGTGACCTAAACAGGTGCAGTAAGGGTTCAATGAATTAATTAGAGATGTATACTCGATGAAAAATTATGAAACCAGCGGCGTTTGAAAGTTAACAAGAAGTAATATTTATGATAATTGTATCATGATCTGAAGTCAAGCACGAACAGGGTTCACAAGCAATCATGAAGGTTCAGGTGCATATATCTGACAGAGCTTCAAAGAATTAATCCTCCCTCATGGGAGGTCGAAATAGCACGAAACTAGAGGCGTTTGAAAGCTATTACATGATAGTATTAATGAGAATTTTCTCATAGCTTGGAAACAAGTACGTGCAAGGTGTTAGAGAAAACATGAGATTCAAGTTCATGGTGACAGTAGGATTTCACGAATTAAATTCGCCCAAATGGATGAATGGAATACAACAAAACCATAAAGCTTTTGAAGAGGTACATGAACTCTACCTAGGGTAATTATTTCACAATTTTTGCTTGAGAGATTGCCTACCTTTTTCGTGAAGTAAGAAAGCTCTAGTTTGAATGACGAAAATAAGAAAACCCCTTCTTGCTCCAAGCCTTCTCCTTCCTTGCTCCTTAGTCCAGATCTTCTCCTCTTCATCTCCAAAGGTCTTAGCACAAAATTGTGGGGTGCTAGGGTCAAATGGGGGGTGTTTTGATGGCTTATAGAGTTCTAAATCACCTAAAACTCTTTCTTTCTCATCCAACTCCGAAAATTGGCATTTATCTCCCACTTTCTTTTATTTATCCACCTAATAGAGTTGGGAAGGGATCCAATTTCGTGGGTAAGGGTTTAGGGTAAGTGTAGGACTCTTTTTAGGATAGATATGACTTATTTTAATAGTTAATTTGACCCTTTTCTATTTATTAATTAATTAGGTACGAATTTCACCTAATTACTTCTCCTCTCAAGTTGGGCTTCATCTCATTGGGCCCAATCTATTTGGTTTGGACCATTTATTTAACCCACTACTAATTTATCTTAATGGGTTATTCATTAAATTCCTTTTATTTCATTCAAATCTTATTTATTCTCCTTTTATTCAATTAAATCAATTTATCTCATTTATTAAATAATTTTTTTTTGTTGATTTTAAAAATCAAGGGTGCTATATCCTCCCCCTCTTAAAAAGAATTTGGTCCCCAAATTCATATAATCGTAAGAGGATGAATGTCTTACTGAATAGATCCGGATAATTTCGTCGCATGGTTGCTTCGGGCTCCCAAGTTGCCTCTTCAACTTCGTGATTCCTCCACAGAATCTTGACCACGGGTATAGATCGATTCCGAAGCTGTTGCATCTTCTTGTCTAAGATCTTCACTGGCCTTTCTTCATAGGTCATATCCTTATTCAGAATAATGTCATCATAGCTGATTACGTGTGATGAATCGTATACGTACTTTCTCAGCATTGACACATGGAACACGTTATGTACGGTAGAGAACTGGGGAGGTAGTGCTAGTCGGTACGCCACCTCGCCAACTCTATCCAATACTTCAAATGGACCTATGAATCTTGGTCTCAGCTTGCCTTTCATCCCAAACCTTTGAAATCCTCTAGTCGGGGATACTTTTAGCATTACATGATCTCCGGCTTGAAATTCCAAGTCCCTTCTTCTTTTGTCTGCATAGCTCTTTTGCCTGGACTGAGCTATCTTAATTCTGTCTCTGATAATTTGTATGTCTCTGCTAGTGCTCTGCACCATGTCTGGTCCCAGCCATTGCTGTTCACTACTTCATTCCAGCATACTGGCGATCTGCAACTTCTGCCATACAATGCTTCAAATGGTGCCATCTTAATGTTGGCCTGATAGCTATTATTGTAGGCAAATTCTATTAGAGACAGTTGTTCATTCCAATACCCTTCAAAGTCTATAGCACAAGCTCGCAGCATGTCTTCCACCATCTAATTTGTTCTTTCAGTCTGTCCATCTGTTTGTGGATGGAAAGTTGTGCTAAAGTTGAGTTTTGTGCCCAACGCTATCTGAAGTCCCTTCCAGAATCTAGATGTGAATCTGGGGTCACGATCTGAGACAATGGACACGGGGACTCCATATTGTCTCAGGCGATAAGACGTCATTTTGGGGTCGAAACACCTTCATTTCGCACTCCAAAATTATGATTCAAGCCGACGATCTCCCTGATTCCAAGGTTTTCTGGCAATAGCGACTCCTCGATTACGTGAATCACTGGCAGAGCCCACACATGGAGCCGGCCTATCACGAAGATCGGAAGTCATGTTCAACTTGGTGGAAGATCTCCTCCCCAGGTCACTGATATGGGTGCTCGAACATCGCTGACATAGTCACCTCCTCCGGTTTATTCTCACCCCTTTAGCGAAAGAACTGGGCATAACTTTCCGCCCGGGCATCGGAATCGCTTATGTGACCACAATTCGAAATCAGCACTCCGAGACGGTCGACAGGACGCCGGTTTCGCAGAATTACATTCTGGGGCCAAAATTCCGCCTCGGAGAGTGTGTACTAGTACACTGATTATCGTATCCCTTGGGTCGGACATGGATATTTGTTCGCCCGGGGATCAGAACCGCCCGCGAGGCCCCAATTCGGAATAGGCACTTTGACCCGGTCAGCAAAAGGTCGCATTCCGATGTTTCCGGTCTGGCGCCCTAATTCCTTACCGGGAGCTTGCTCGCAGGCTGCCAATGCGATCGCATACGGACACCCCTTCGCTCAAATGGGCATAACTTTCTGCTCGGTTATCGGAATCGCTTATAAGGCGCCAATTTAGAATCGGCACTTAGAGGCGCCCGACACCCCCTTATTAACTTAGGCGATAAGGTATCATTTTGGGGCCGAAAAACCTTCGTTTTGCACTCCAAAATTACGATTCTAGCCGACGATCTCCCTGATTTCAAGGTTTTCTGGCAGTAGCGACTCACTAGATTACGTGAATCACTGGCGGAGCCCACACATGGAGCCGGCCTGTCTCAGAGATCAGAAGTCGTATTCAACTCGGCGCGAGATCTCCTCCCCTGGTCGCTGATATGGGTGCTTGAACATCGCTGATATAGTCACCCCCTCCGGTTTATTCCCACCCCTTCAGTGAAAGAACTGGGCATAACTTTCTGCCTGGGCATCGGAATCGCTTATGTGACCACAATTCGGAATCGGCACTCCAAGACGATCGACTGGGCGCTGGTTTCATAGAATTCCATTCTGGGGCAGAAATTTCGCCTCGGAGCGTGTGCACTAGTACGCCGATTGTCGTACCCCTTATAAGGTCGGACGTGGATATCTGTTCGCCCGGGGATTGAAACTGCCCGCGAGGCCCCAATTCAGAACCGGCACTTTGACCCGTCAGTAAAAGGTCGCATTCGGATATTTTCGGTCCGGTGCCCAAATTCCTCTCCGGGAGCTTGCTCGCAGGCTGCCGATGCGATCGCATACGGACACCCCTTCGCTCAAATGAGCATAACTTTCCGCTCGGTTATCGGAATCGCTTAGAAGAACCCAATTCGGAATTGGCACTTAGAGGCGTCCGACGCCCCCTTATTGCCTAAGGCGATAAGGCATCATTTTGGGGTCAAAAAACCTTCATTTCGCACTATAAAATTGTGATTCTAGCCAACGATCTCCCCGATTCCAAGGTTTTCTGGCAGTAGCGACTCACTCGATTTCACGAATCGCTGGAGGAGCCCACACCTGGCGTCGGCCTGTCACGGAGATCGGAAGTCGTGTTCAACTCGGGCCGAGATCTCCTCCCCAGGTCACTGATATGGGTGCTCGAACATCGTTGATATAGTCACGCCCTCCGGTTTATTCACACCTCTTCAGCGAAAGAATTGGGCATAACCTTCCGCCAGGGCATCAGAATTGCTTATGTGACCACAATTCGGAATCAACACTCTGAGACGGTCGACACGGCGCTGGTTTCGCGGAATTTCATTATGGGGCCAAAATTCTGCCCCGGAGCGTGTGTACTAGTACACCGATTGTCGTACCCCTTGGGTCGGACATGGATATTTGTTCGCCCGAGGATCGGAACCGCCCGCGAGGCCCCAATTCAGAATCGGCACTTCGACCCGGTCAGTAAAAGGTCACATTCGGAGATTTCCGGTCCGGCGACCAAATTCCTCTCCGGAGCGTGCTCGTAGGCTGCCGATGCAATCGCATACGGACACCACTTCGCTCAAATGGGCATAACTTTCCGCTCGGTTATCGGAATCGCTTATAAGATGCCAATTTGAAATTGGCACTCAGAGGCGCCCGACGCCCCCTTATTTCCTCAGGCGATAAGACGTCATTTTGGTGTCGAAAAACCTTCAATTCACACTCCAAAATTGCGATTGTAGCTGATGATCTCCTCGATTCCAAGGTTTTCTGACAGTAGCGACTCCCTCGATTATGCGAATCACTGGCGGAGCCCACCCATAGAGCCGGCCTGTCACGGAGATTGGAAGTCGTGTTCAACTCAGCGCGAGATCTCCTCCCCAGGTCGTTGATATGGGTGCTCGAACATCACTGATATAGTCACCCCCTCCGATTTATTCCCACCCCTTCAGCGAAAGACCTGGGCATAACTTTCCGCCTGGGCATCGAAATCGCTTATGTGACCACAATTCAGAATCGGCACTCCGAGACGGTCGACAAGGTGCTGGTTTTGTGGAATTCCATTCTCGGGCCGAAATTCCGCCCTGGAGCGTGTGTACTAGTACACCGATTGTCATACCCCTTGGATCGCACGTGGATATTTGTTAGCCCTGGGATCGGAATCACCCGCGAGGCCCCAATTCAGAGTCGGCACTTCGATCCGGTCAGTAAAAGGTCACATTCGGAGATTTTCAGTCCGGCACCCAAATTCCTCTCCGGGAGCGTGCTCGTAGGCTGCCGATGCAATCGCATACGGACACCCCTTCGCTCAAATGGGCATAACTTTTTGCTCGGTTATCGGAATCGCTCATAAGATGCCAATTCGTAATCGGCACTCAGAGGCGCCCGACGCCCTTTATTGCCTCAGGTGATAAGACGCCATTTTGGGGGTCGAAAAGCGTTCATTTCGTACTCCAAAATTGTGATTCTAGCCTACGATCTCCTCGATTCCATGGTTTTCTGGCAGTAGCGACTCCCTCAATTAAGCGAATCACTAGCGGAGCCCACAGATGGAGCCAGCCTGTCACGGATATCGGAAGTCGTGTTCAACTCGGTGGGAGATCTCCTCCTCAGGCCGCTGATGTGGGTGCTCGAACATTGTTGATATAGTCACTCCCTCCGATTTATTCCCACCCCTTCCGCGAAAGAACTGGGCATAACTTTCCGCCCGGGCATTGGAATCGCTTCTGTAACCACAATTTGGAATCAGCACTCCGAGACGGTCGACAGGGCGGTGGTTTCGCAGAATTCCATTTTGGGGGCGAAATTTCGCCCCGGAGCGTGTGTACTAGTACACCGATTGTCGTACCCCTTGGGTCGGACGAGGATATTTGTTCGCCCAGGGATCGGAACATCCTGCGAGTCACCAATTCAGAATCGACACTTCGACCCGGTCAGTAAAAGGTCACGTTCGGAGATTTCCGGTCCGGCGCCCAAATTCCTCTCGCTCGCGGGCTGCCGATGCGATCGCATACAGACACCCCTTCGCTGAAATGGGCATAACTTTCCGCTCGGTTATCAGAATTACTTATAAGATGCCAATTCAGAATCGGCACGCAGAGGCGCCCGATGCCCCTTTATTGCCTCAAGCGATAAGGTATCATTTTGGGGTCGAAAAAGCTTCATTTCGCACACCAAAATTGCGATTCTTACCGGCGATCTTCTCGATTCCAAGGTTTTCTGGCAGTAGCGACTCACTCGATTGCGCGAATCACTGGGGGAGCCCACACATAGAGTCATCCTATCACGGAGATCGGAAGTCGTGTTTAACTTGGCGGGATATCTCCTCCCCAGGTCACCGATATGGGTGCTCGAACATCGCTAATATAGTCACCCCTCTGGTTTATTCCCACCCCTTCAGCGAAAGAACTGTGCATAACTTTCCGCCCGGGCATCGGAATTGCTTATGTGACCACAATTCGGAAACGGCACTCTGAGATGGTCGACAAGGAGCTGGTTTCGCGGAAATCCGTTCTGGGGCCGAAATTTGGCCCCGGAGCGTGTGTACTATCACACCGATTGTCGTCCCTCTTGGGTCAGACGTGGATATTTGTTCGCCTAGGGATCGGAACCGCCCGCGAGTCCCCAATTCAGAATTGGCACTTCGACTTGGTCAGTAAAAGGTCGCATTCGGGGATTTCCGGTCCGGCGCCCAAATTCCTCTCCGGGAGCGTGCTCGCGGGCTGCCGATGCGATAGCATACGGATACCTCTTCGCTCAAATGGGCATAACTTTTCGCTCGGTTATCGGAATAGCTTATAAGACGCCAATTCAGAATCGGCACTCAGAGACGCCCGACGACCCTTTATTGCCTCAGGCGATAAGTCGTCATTTTGGGGTAGAAAAACCTTCGTTTCGCACTCCAAAATTGTGATTCTAGCCGACGATCTCACCAATTTAAAGGTTTTATGGCAGTAGCGACTCCCTCGATTATGCGAATCACTGGCGGAGCCCACACATGGAGCCAGCCTTTCACGGAGATCGGAACTCGTGTTCAACTCGGCGTGAGATCTCCTCCCAAGGTCGCTGATATAGGTGCTCGAACATCGCTGACCTCTGGTTTATTCCCACCCCTTTAGCGAAATAACTGGGCATAACTTTCCGCCCGGGCATCGGAATCGCTTATGTGACCACTATTCGAAATCAACACTCCGAGACGGTAGACAGGGCACCGGTTTCACAGAATTCCATTATGGGGTCGAAATTTCACCCCGGAGCGTGTGTACTAGTACACCGATTTTCCTACCCCCTTGGGTCGGACGTAGATATTTGTTCGCCTGGGGATCGGAACCGCCCGCGAGTCCTCAATTCGGAATTGGCACTTCGACCCGGTCAGTAAAAGGTCGCATTTAGAGATTTCCAGTCCGGCGCCCAAATCCTCTCCGGGAGCGTACTCGCGGGCTGCCAATGAGATCGCATACGAACACCCCTTCGCTCAAATGGACATAACTTTCCGCTCGGTTATCGGAATCCCTTATAAGATGCCAATTCGGAATCGGCACTCAGAGGCATCCGACGGCCCCATATTGCCTCAGGTGGTAAGACGTCATTTTGGGGTCGAAAAACCTTCGTTTCGCACTCCAAATTTACGATTCTTGCCGATGATCTCCTCGATTCCACAGTTTTCTGGCAGTAGCGACTCACTCGATTACATGAATCCCTAGCGGATCCCACATATGGAGCCAACCTGTCACAGAGATCGGAACTCGTGTTCAACTCGGCGCGAGATCTCCTTTCCAGGTCGCATATATGGGTGCTCGAACATCGCTGATATAGTCACCCCCTCCGGTTTATTCCCACCCCTTCAGCAAAAGAACTGGGCATAACTTTCTGCCCGCGCATCGGAATCGCTTATGTGACCACAATTCGGAATCGACTCTCCGAGATGGTCGACAGGGCGCTGGTTTTGCAGAATTTCGTTCCGAGGCCAAAATTTCACCCTGGAGCGTGTGTACTAGTACACCGATTGTCGAACCCCTTGGGTCGGACGTGGATATTTGTTCGCATGGGGATCGGAAGTGCCCGCGAGGACCCAATTCAGAATCGGCACTTCGACCCGGTCAGTAAAAGGTCGCATTCGGAGATTTCCGGTCCGGTGCCCAAATTCCTCTCCGGGAGCGTGCTCGCGGGTCGCCGATGCGATCGCATACGGACACCCCTTCGCTCAAATGGGCATAACTTTCCGCTCGGTTATCGGAATCGCTTATAAGACGCCAATTCAGAATCGGCACTCAGAGGCGCCCTCTTCCCCATTATTGTCACTGATGATAAGACGTCATTTTGGGGTCAAAAAACCTTCGTTTCACACTCTAAAATTGTGATTGTAGCCGACGATCTCTCCTATTCCAAGGTTTTCTGGCAGTAGCGACTCACTGGTTACGCGAATCGATGGCGGAGCCCACACATGGAGTTGGCCTATCACGAAGGTTGGAAGTCGTGTTCAACTCGGCGTGAGATCTCCTCCCCAGGTCGCTGATATGGGTGCTCGAACATCGCTGATATAGTCACCCCCTCCGATTTATCCCACCCCTTCAGTGAAAGAACTAGGCAACACTTTCCGCCCGGGCATCAGAATCACTTATGTGACCACAATTCGGAATCGGCACTTCAAGACGGTCGACAGGACACTGGTTTCACAAAATTCTGTTCTGGCGCCGAAATTCCGCCTCGGAGCGTGTGTACATCGGAATCGCTTATGTGACCACAATTCGAAATCAACACTCTGAGATGGGAGGCAGGGCGCCGGTTTCACGGAATTCCATTTTGGGGTCGAAATTTCACCCCGGAGCGTGTGTACCAGTACACCGATTTTCCTACCCCCTTGGGTCGAACGTGGATATTTGTTCGCCTGGGGATCGGAACCGCCCGCGAGTCCTCAATTCGGAATCAGCACTTCGACCCGGTCAGTAAAAAGTAGCATTTAGAGATTTCCAGTCTGGCGCCCAAATTCCTCTCCGGGAGCGTACTCGCGGGCTGCCAATGAGATCGCATACGAACACCCCTTCGCTCAAATGGGCATAACTTTTCGCTCGGCTATCGGAATCACTTATATGACCCTAATTCGGAATCGGCACTCAAAGGCACCCGACGCCCCCTTATTGCCTCAGGTGATAAGACGTCATTTTGGGGTCGAAAAACCTTCGTTTCGCACTCCAAAATTGCAATTCTAGCCGACGATCTCCTCGATTCCATGTTTTTCTGGCAGTAGCGACTACCTCGATTACGCGAATCACTGGAGGAGCCCACACATGGAGCCGGCCTATCACGGAGATCGGAAGTCATGTTCAACTCGGCGCGAGATCTCCTCCCCAGGTCGCTGATATGGGTGCTCGAACATCACTGATATATTCACCCCCTCCGATTTATTCCACCCCTTCCGCGAAAGAACTGGGCATAACTTTTCGCCCGGGCATCAGAATCACTAATGTGACAACAATTCGGAATCAGCACTCCGAGATGGTCGACAGGGCGCTGGTTTCGCAGAATTTCGGGTCGGGGCCGAAATTTCACCCCGGAGCAAGTGTACTAGTACAACGATTGTCGTACCCCTTGGGTCGAACGTGGATATTTGTTCACTCGGGGATCGGAACCGCCTACGAGGCCCCAATTTACAATCGGCACTTCGACCCGGTCAGCAAAAGGTCGCATTCGAAGATTTCCAGTCTGGCATCCAAATTCCTCTCGGGAGCGTGCTCGCAGGCTGCCGATGCAATCGCATACGGACACCCCTTCACTCAAATGGGCACAACTTTCCGCTCGGTTATCAAAATCGCTTATAAGATGCCAATTCATAATCGACACTCAAAGGCGCCCGATGTCCCCTTATTGCCTCAGGCGATAAGACATCATTTTGGGGTCGAAAAACCTTCGTTTCGCACTCCAAAATTGCGATTCTAGCCAATGATCTCCCCAATTTCATGGTTTTCTGGCAGTAGCGACTCCCTCGATTACGTGAATCACTGGCAGAGCCCACACATGGAGTCGGCCTGTCATGGAGATCAGAAGTCGTGTTCAACTCTGCGTGAGATCTCCTCCCCAGGTCGCTGATATGGTGCTCGAACATCGCTGATATAGTCAACCCCTCCGATTTATTCCCACCCCTTCCAAGAAAGAACTGGGCATAACTTTCCGCCCGGGCATCGGAATAGCTTATGTGACCACAATTCGGAATTAGCACTCCGAGACGGTCGACAGGGCGCTTGTTTTGCGAAATTCCATTCCCGGGCCAAAATTTCACCGTGGAGCGTGTGTACTAGTACACCGATTGTCGTACCCCTTGCGTCGGACGTGGATATTTGTTCGCCCGGGGATCGGAACCGCCCCCGAGTCACCAATTCGGAATTGGCACTTCGATCCGGTCAGTAAAAGGTCACATTCGGAGATTTCCGGTCCGGCGCCCAAATTCCTCTCTGGGAGTGTGCTCGCGGGCTGCCGATCCGATCGCATACGGACACCCCTTCGCTCAAATGGGCATAACTTTATGTCCGACTATCAGAATCGCTTATAAGATCCCAATTCGGAATCGGCACTCAGAAGCGCCCGATGCCCCCTTATTGCCACACGCGATAAGTCATCATTTTGGGGTCGAAAAATCTTTGTTTCGCACTCCAAAATTGTGATTCTAGCCGATGATCTCCCCTATTCCAATGTTTTCTGATAGTAGCGACTCGCTCGATTACGCGAATCACTAAAGAAGCCCACACATGGAGCCGGCCTGTCACAGAGATCGGAACTCGTGTTCAACTCGGCGTGAGATCTCCTCCCCAGGTCGCTGATATGGGTGCTCGAACATCGCTGATATAGTCACCCCTCTGGTTTATTTTCACCCCTTCAGTGAAAGAACTGGGTATAACTTTCCGCCCGGGCATCGGAATCGCTTATGTGACCACAATTCGGAATCAGCACTCTGAGATGGTAGACGGGGCGTTGGCTTCGTGGAATTCCGTTATGGGGCCGAAATTTCACCCCATAGCGTGTGTACTAGTACACCGATTGTCGTACTCCTTGGGTCGGACGTGGATATTTGTTCGCCTGGGGATCGGAACCGCCCGCGAGTCCCCAATTCAGAATCGACCCTTCGACCCAGTCAGTAAAAGGTCGCATTCGGAGATTTCTGAACCGGTGCCCAAATTCCTCTCTGGGAGAGTACTCGCGGGCTGCCAATGAAATCGCATACGAACACCCCTTCGCTCAAATGGGCATAACTTTCCGCTCGGTTATCAGAATCGCTTATAAGACCATAATTTGGAATCGACACTCAGAGGCACCCGATGCCCCCTTATTGCCTCCGGCAATAAGACGTCATTTTGGCGTCGAAAAACCTTCATTTCGCACTCTAAAATTACGATTCTAGCCGACTATCTCCGCGATTCCAAGTTTTTCTGGCAGTAGCGACTACCTCAATTATGCGAATCACTGGCGGGAGTGCACACATAGAGCCGACCTATCATGGAGATCGGAAGTCGTGTTCAACTCGGCACGAGATCTCCTCACCAGGTCGCTGATATGGGTGCTCGAACATCGCTGATATAGTCACCCCCTCCGATTTATTCCCACCCCTTCTGCGAAAGAACTAGACATAACTTTCCGCCCGGACATCGGAATCAGTTATGTGACCACAATTCGGATTCAGCACTCCGAGATGGTCGACAGGGGGCTGGTTTCGCAGAATTCCGGTCCGGTGCAGAAATTTCACCCCGGAGCAAGTGTACTGGTACAACGATTGTCGTACCCCTTGGGTCGGACGTGGATATTTGTTCGCCCGGGGATCGGAACCGTCTGCGAGGCCCCAATTCGGAATCGGCACTTCGACCCGGTCAGTAAAAGGTCGCATTCGGAGATTTCCGGCCCGGCGCCCAAATTCCACTTCAGGAGTGTGCTCGCGGGCTGCCGATGCGATCGCATACGGACACCGTACCCCTTCGCTCAAATAGGCATAACTTTCCGCTCGATTATCGAAATCGCATATAAGACCCCAATTTGAAATTGGCACTCAAAGGCGCCCGACGCCCCCTTATTGTCTCAGGAGTTAAGGCATCATTTTGGGGTCGAAAAACCTTCATTTTGCACTATAAAATTGCAATTCTAGCCGACGATCTCCCCGATTACAAGGTTTTCTGGCAGTAACGACTCACTCGATTACGCGAATCACTAGAGGAGCCCACACAGGGAGCCGGCCTGTCATAGAAATCGGAAGTCTTGTTCAACTTGGCGTGAAATCTCCTCCCCAGGTCGCTGATATGGGTGTTCAAACATCGCTGACATAGTCACCCCCTCTGATTTATTCCCACCCCTTCCGCGAAAGAACTGGGCATAACTTTCCGTCCGAGCATCGGAATCGCTTATGTGACCACAATTCGGAATTAGCACTCTGAGATGGTCGACATGGCGCTGGTTTCGTCGAATTCTGTTTCGGGGTCGAAATTTCACCCCGGAGCGTGTGTACTAGTGCATCGATTGTCGTACCCCTTAGGTCGGACGTGGATATTTGTTCGCCGGGGATCGGAACCGCCCGCGAGTCCCCAATTCAGAATCAGCACATCGACCCGGTTAGCAAAAGGTCGCATTCGGGGATTTCCGGTCCAGCGCCCAAATTCCACTCCGGGAGCGTGCTCGCAGGTTGCCGATGCGATCGCATATGGACACCCCTTCGATCAAATAGGCATAACTTTCCGCTTGATTATCGGAATCACCTATAAGACCGCAATTCGGAATAGGCACTTAGAGGCGCCCGAAGCCCCCTTATTGCCTCAAGCGATAAGGTGTCATTTTGGGGTTGAAAAACCTTCGTTTTGCACTCCAAAATTGCAATTCTAGTCGACGATCTCCCAGATTCCAAGGTTTCCTGGCAGTAGCGACCTACTCGATTACGCGAATCACTTGCGGAGTCCACACATGGAGCCGGCCTGTCACGGAGATCGGAAGTCGTGTTCAACTCGGCGTGAGATCTCCTCCCCAGGTCGCTGATATGGGTGCTCGAACATCGTTGATATAGTCACCCCCTCCGATTTATTCCCACCCCTTCCGCGAAAGAACTGGGCATAACATTCCGCCCGGGCATCGAAATTGCGTATGTGACCACAATTTGGAATCAGCACTCCGAGACGATCGACAGGGCACTTGTTTCGCGGAATTCCGTTTTGGGGCCGCAATTTCACCCTGGAGCGTGTGTACTAGTACACCGATTGTCGTGCCCCTTGGGTCGGACGTGGATATTTGTTCGCCCGGGGATCGAAACCCCCCGCGAGTCCCAAATTTGGAATCAGCACTTCGACCTGGTCAGTAAAAGGCCACATTCAGAGATTTCCTGTCCGGCGCCCAAATTCCTCTCCGGGAGCGTGCTCACAGGCTGCCGATGCGATCACATACGGACACCCCTTCGCTCAAATGGGCATAACTTTCCGCTCGGTTATCGGAATCACATATAAGATCCCAATTTAGAATCGGCACTCAAAGGCACCCGATGCCCCCTTATTGCCACAGGTGATAAGGCCTCATTTTGGGGTCGAAAAACCTTTGTTTCGCACTCCAAAATTGTGATTCTAACCGACGATCTCTACTATTCCAAAGTTTTCTGGCAGTAGCGACTCACTCGATGACGCGAATCGCTGTCGGAGCCCACACATAGAGCCAGCCTGTCACGGAGATCGGAACTCGTGTTCAACTCGACGTGAGATCTCCTCCCCAGGTCAGTGATATGGGTGCTCGAACATCGCTGATATAGTCAACCCCTCTGGTTTATTCCCACCCATTCAGCGAAAGAACTGGGCATAACTTTTTGCCCGGCCATCGTTATCGCTTATGTGACCATAATTCGGAATCGGCACTCCGAGACGGTCGACAGGGCGCTGGTTTTGCGGAATTCTGCTCTGGGGCCAAAATTTCACCCCGGAGCGTGTGTACTAGTACAGCGATTATCGTACCCCTTGGGTCGGACGTGGATATTTGTTCGCCTGGGGATCGAAACCGCCCGCAAGTCCCCAATTCAGAATCGACACTTTGACCTTGTCAGTAAAAGGTCGCATTCGAAGATTTCCGATCCAGCGCCCAAATTCCTCTCCGAGAGCGTGCTCGCGGGCTGCCGATGCGTCCGCATACAGACACCCCTTCACTCAAATGGGCATAACTTTCCATTCGTTTATCAGAATTGCTTATAAGACCCCAATTCGGAATCGGCAGTCAGAGGCGTCTGACGCCCCTTTATTGCCTCCGGAAAAAACATGTCATTTTGGAGTCAAAAAACATTCGTTTCACACTCCAAAATTGCGATTCCAGCCGACGATCTTCCCGATTCCAAGGTTTTCTAGCAGTAGCGACTCCCTCGATTATGCGAATCACTGGCAGAGCGCACACATGGAGCCAGCCTCTCACGGAGATCGGAAGTCGAGTTCAACTCGGCGCGAGATCTTCTCCCCAGGTCACTGATATGGGTGCTCGAACATCGGTGATATAGTCAACCCCTCCGAGTTATTCCCACCCCTTCCGTGAAAGAACTGAGCATAACTTTTTGCCCGGGCATCAGAATCGCATATGTGACCACAATTCGGAATCAGCACTTCGAGACGGTCGACAGGGCTCTGGTTTTGTGGAATTCCGTTCCGGGGCTGAAATTTCACCCCTGAGCGTGTGTACTAGTACACCGAATGTCGTACCCCTTGGGTCGGACGTGGATATTTGTTCGCCCGGGGATCGGAACCGCCCGCAAGTCCCCAATTCAGAATTGACACTTCCACCCGGTCAATAAAAGGTCGCATTCGGAGATTTCCGATCCGGCACCCAAATTCCGCTCTGGGAGCGTGCCCGCGGGCTGCCGATACGATCGCATACGGACACCCCTTCGCTCAAATGGGCATAACTTTCCGCTCAGTTATCGGAATCACTTATAAGACGCCAATTCGAAATCGGCACTCAGAGGCGCCCGACGCCCTTTTTTTGTCTCAGGTAATAAGACATCATTTTGGGGTCGAAAAACCTTCATTTCGCAATCTAAAATTTTGATTCTAGCCGGCGATCTCCGCGATTCCAAGGTTTTCTCGCAGTAGCGAGTCCCTCGATAATGCGAATCACTGGAAGAGCCCACACATGGAGTCGTCCTGACACAGAGATCGGAACTCGTGTTCAACTCGGCATGAGATCTCCTCCCCAGGTCGCTGATATGGGTGCTCAAACATCACTGATATAGTCACCCCCTCTGGTTTATTCCCACCCCTTCAGCGAAAGAACTGGGCATAACTTTCCGCCCGGGCATCGGAATCGCTTATGTGACCACAATTCGGAATCGACACTCTGAGATGTGACCACAATTCGGAATCACACCGGTTGTCGTACCCCTTGGGTCAGACGTGGATATTTGTTCGCCTGGGGATCGAAACCGCCCGCGAGTCCCCAATTCGGAATCGGCACTTCGACCTGGTCAGTAAAAGGTCACATTCACGGATTTCCAGTCCGGCGCCCAAATTCCTCTCCAGGAGCGTGCTCGCGGGCTGCCGATGCGATAGCATACGGATACCTCTTCGGTCAAATAGGCATAACTTTTCACTCGATTATCGGAATCGCTTATAAGACGCCAATTTCGAATCGGCACTCAGAGGCACCCGACCACCCTTTATTGCCTCAGGCGATAAGTCACCATTTTGGGGTAGAAAAACCTTCATTTCGCACTCCAAAATTGTGATTCTAGCCGACGATCTCTCCGATTCCAAGGTTTTCTGGCGGTAGCGACTCCCTCGATTACATGAATCACTGGCGGAGCACACACATGGAGCCGGCCTGTCACGTTGATCGGAACTCGTGTTCAACTCGGCGTGAGATCTCCTCCAAAAGTCGCTGATATGGGTGCTTGAACATCGCTGATATAGTCCCCCCCGGTTTATTCCCACCCCTTCAGCGAAAGAACTGGGCATAACTTTCCGCCCGGGCATCGGAATCGCTTATGTGACCACAATTCGAAATCAGAACTCCGAGACAGTAGACAGGGCGCTGGGTTCACGGAATTCCATTCTGGGGTCGAAATTTCACCCCGGAGCGTGTGTACTAGTACACCGATTGTCCTACACCTTGGGTCGGACGTGGATATTTGTTCGCCTGGGGATCGGAACCGCCCACGAGTCCTCAATTCGGAATTGGCACTTCGACCCGGTCAGTAAAAAGTCACATTCAGAGATTTCCAGTCCGGCGCCCAAATTCCTCTTCGGGAGCGTACTCGCGGGCTGCCAATGAGATCGCATACGAACACCCCTTCGCTCCAATGGGCATAACTTTCCGCTCGGCTATCGGAATCACTTATATGACCCTAATTCGGAATCGGCACTCAGAGGCACCCGACGCCCCCTTATTGCCTCAGGTGATAAGACATCATTTTGGGGTCGAAAAACCTTCGTTTCGCACTCCAAAATTGCGATTCTAGCCGACGATCTCCCCGATTCCAAGTTTTTCTGGCAGTAATGACTACCTCGATTACGCGAATCACTGGCAGAGCCCACACATGAAGCCGGCCTATCACGGAGATCGGAAGTCATGTTCAACTCGGCGCGAGATCTCCTCCCCAGATCACTGATATGGGTGCTCGAACATCGCTGATATATTCACCCCCTCCGATTTATTCCCACCCCTTCCGCGAAAGAACTAGGAATAACTTTCCGCCCGGGCATCGGAATCACTTATGTGACCACAATTCGGAATCAGCACTCCGAGATGGTCGACAGGGCGCTGGTTTCGCAGAATTATGGTTCGGGGCCAAAATTTCACCTCGGAGCAAGTGTATTAGTACAACGATTGTCGTACCCCTTGGGTCGAACGTGGATATTTGTTCACACGGGGATCGGAAGCGCCCGCGAGGACCCAATTCAGAATCGGCACTTCTACCCGGTCAACAAAAGGTCGCATTCGGAGATTTCCAGCCCGGCGTCCAAATTCCTCTCCGGGTGCGTGCTCGCAGGCTGCCGATGCAATCGCATACGGACACCCCTTCGCTCAAATGGGCATAACTTTCCGCTCGGTTATCGAAATCGCTTATAAGACGCCAATTCATAATCGACACTCAAAGGCGCCCGATGTCCCCTTATTGCCTCAGACGATAAGACATCATTTTCGGGTCGAAAAACCTTCATTTCACACTCGATAATTACGATTCTAGCCGACGATCTCCCCGATTCCATGGTTTTCTGGCAGTAGCGACTCCCTCGATTACGTGAATCACTGGCAGAGCCCACACATGGAGCTGGCCTGTCATCGAGATCGGAATTCGTGTTCAAATTTGCGTGAGATCTCCTCCCCAGGTCGCTGATATGGGTGCTCGAACATCGCTGATATAGTCTACCCCTCCAATTTATTCCCACCCCTTCCGAGAAAGAACTGGGCATAACTTTCCGCCCGGGCATCCGAATCGCTTATGTGACCACAATTCGAAATTAGCACTCCGAGACGGTCGACAGGGCACTTGTTTTGTGAAATTCCATTCCGGGGCCAAAATTTCACCCTGGAGCGTGTGTACTATTACACCGATTGTTGTACCCCTTGGATCGGACGTAGATATTTGTTCGCCCGGGGATCGGAACCGCCTGCGAGTCACCAATTCGGAATCGGCACTTCGATCCGGTCAGTAAAAGGTCGCATTCGGAGATTTCCGATCCAGCGCCGAAATTCCTCTCTGGGAGTGTGCTCGCGGGCTGCCGATCCGATCGCATACGGACACCCCTTCGCTCAAATGGGCATAACTTTCTGTTCGGCTATCAGAATCGCTTATAAGATCCCAATTCGGAATCGGCACTCAGAGGCGCCCGATGCCCCCTTTTTGCCACACACGATAAGGCGTCATTTTGGGGTCAAAAAAACTTCATTTTGCACTCTAAAATTGTGATTCTAGCCGACGATCTCCCCGATTCCAATGTTTTCTGGCAGTAGCGACTCCCTCGATTACGCGAATCACTGGTGGAGCCCACACATGGAGCCGGCCTATCACAGAGATCGGAACTCGTGTTCAACTCGGCGTAAGATCTCCTCCCCAGGTCGCTGATATGGGTGCTCGAACATCGCAGATATAGTCACCCCCTCTGGTTTATTCCCACCCCTTCAGTGAAAGAACTGGGCATAAATTTCCGCCCGGGCATCGGAATCGCTTATGTGACCACAATTCGGAATCAGCACTCTGAGACGGTAGACAGGGCGCTGGTTTCGTGGAATTCCGTTATGGGGGCGAAATTTCACCCCAGAGCATGTGTACTAGTACACCGATTGTCGTACCCCTTGGGTCAGACGTGGATATTTATTCGCCTGGGGATCTGAACCGCCCGCGAGTCCCCAATTCGGAATCGACACTTCGACCCAGTCAGTAAAAGGTCACATTCGGAGATTGCTGAACCGGTGCCCAAATTCCTCTCCGGGAGAGTACTCGCGGGCTGCCAATGAGATCGCATACGAACACCCCTTCGCCCAAATGGGCATAACTTTTCGCTCGTTTATCGGAATCGCTTATAAGACCATAATTCGGAATCGACACTCAGAGGCACCCGACGCCCCCTTATTACCTCAGGGAATAAGACGTATTTTGGCGTCGAAAAACCTTCGTTTCGCACTTCAAATTACGATTCTAGCCGACTATCTCCCCGATTCCAAGTTTTTCTAGCAGTAGCGACTACCTCGATTATGCGAATCACTGGCGGAGCACACACATGGAGCCGACCTATCACGGAGATCGGAAGTCGTGTTCAACTCGGCGCGAGAACTCCTCCTCCCCAGGTCGTTGATATGGGTGCTCGAACATCGCTTATATAGTCACCCCCTCCGATTTATTCCCACCCCTTCCGCGAAAGAAGTGGACATAACTTTCCGTCCGGGCATCGGAATCGCTTATGTGACCACAATTCGGAATCATCACTCCGAGAAGGTCGACAAGGCACTGGTTTCGCAGAATTCCGATTCGGGGCTGAAATTTCACCACAGAGCAAGTGTACTGGTACAACGATTGTCGTACCCCATGGGTCGGACGTGGATATTTGTACGCCCGGGGATCGGAACCGTTCGCGAGGCCCCAATTCGGAATCGGCACTTCGACCCAGTCAGTAAAAGGTCGCATTCGGAGATTTCCGGTCCGGCGCCCAAATTTCACTTCGGTAGTGTGCTCGCAGGCTGCCGATGTGATCGCATACGGACACCGTGCCCCTTCGCTCAAATAGGCATAACTTTCCGCTCGATTATCGGAATCGCATATAAGACCCCAATTCAAAATCGGCACTCAGAGGCGCCCGACGCCCCCTTATTGCCTCAGAAGATAAGACATCATTTTGGGGTCAAAAAATCTTCGTTTTGCACTCCAAAATTGCAATTCTAGCCGACGATCTCCCCGATTACAAGGTTTTATGGCAGTAGTGACTCACTCGATTACGCGAATCACTGGAGGAGCCCACACAGGGAGCCGGCCTGTCACAGAGATCGGAAGTCTTGTTCAACTTGGCGCGAGATCTCCTCCCCAGGTCGCTGATATGGGTGTTCGAACATCGCTGATATAGTCACCCTCTCTGATTTATTCCCACCCCTTCCGCGAAAGAACTGGGCATAACTTTCCGCCCGGGCATCAGAATCGCTTATGTGACCACAATTCGGAATCAGCACTCCGAGATGGTCGACAGGGCGCTGGTTTCGCCGAATTCCGTTCCGGGGTCGAAATTCTACCCCGGAGCGTGTGTACTAGTGCACCGATTATCGTACCCCTTAGGTCGAAGGTGGATATTTGTTCGCCCGGGGATCAGAACCACGCGCGAGGCCCCAATTCAGAGTCGGCACATCGACCCGGATAGAAAAAGGTCGCATTCGGGGATTTCCGGTCCGGCGCCCAAATTCCACTCCGGGAGCGTGCTCGCGGGTTGCCGATGCGATCGCATACGGACACCCCTTCGATCAAATAGGCATAACTTTTCGCTTGATTATCGGAATCACCTATAAGACCGCAATTCGGAATCGGTACTTAGAAGCGCCCGAAGCCCCCTTACTGCCTCAGGCGATAAGGTGTCATTTTGGGGTCGAAAAACCTTCGTTTTGCACTCCAAAATTGCAATTCTAGCATACGATCTCCCCGATTCCAAGGTTTTGTGGTAGTAGCGACTCACTCGATTACGCGAATCGCTGGCGGAGCCCATACATGGAGCCGGCCTATCACGGAGATCGGAAGTCGTGTTCAACTCGGCGCGAGATCTCCTCCCCAGGTCGCTGATATGCGTGCTCGAACATCGCTGATATAGTCACCCCCTCTGATTTATTCCCACCCCTTCCGCGAAAGAATTGGACATAACTTTCCGCCCGGGCATCGGAATTGCGTATGTGACCACAATTTGGAATCAGCACTCCGAGACGGTCGACAGGGCACTTGTTTCGCAGAATTTCGTTTCGGGGCCGCAATTTCACCCAAGAGCGTGTGTACTAGTACACTGATTGTCGTACCCCTTGGGTCGGACGTGGATATTTGTTCACCCGGGGATCGGAACCCCCTGCGAGTCCCAAATTCGGAATCGGCACTTCGACCCGGTCAGTAAAAGGTCGCATTCGGAGATTTCCGGTCCGGCGCCCAAATTCCTCTCCGGGAGCGTGCTCACGGGCTGCCGATGCGATCGCATACGGACACACCTTCGCTCAAATGGGCATAACTTTCCGCTCGGTTATCAGAATCGCTTATAAGATCCGAATTCAGAATCGGCACTCAGAGGCGTCCGATGCCCCCTTATTGCCACAGGTGATAAGGCCTCATTTTGGGGTCAAAAAACCTTCGTTTTGCACTCCAAAATTGTGATTCTAACCGTGATCTCCCCTATTCCAAGGTTTTCTGGCAGTAGCGACTCACTCGATTACGCGAATCGCTGGCGGAGCCCACACATGGAGCCAGCCTGTCATGGAGATCGGAACTCGTGTTCAACTCGGCGTGAGATCTCCTCCCTAGGTCGCTGATATGGGTGCTCGAACATCGCTGATATAGTCACCCCCTCTGGTTTATTCCCACCCCTTCAGCGAAAGAACTGGGCATAACTTTTCGCCAGGCCATCGTTGTTGCTTATGTGACCACAATTCGGAATCACCACTCCGAGACGGTCGACAGGGCACTGGTTTTGCGGAATTCCACTTTGGGGCCAAAATTTCACCCCGGAGCGTGTGTACTAGTACACCGATTATCGTACCCCTTGGGTCGGACGTGGATATTTGTTCACCTGGGGATCGAAACCGCCCGCAAGTCCCCAATTTAGAATTGACACTTTGACCCGGTCAGTAAAAGGTCGCATTAGAAGATTTTCGGTCCAGCGCCCATATTCCTCTCCGGGAGCGTGCTCGCGGGCTGCCGATGTGACCGCATACGGACACCCCTTCACTCAAATGGGCATAACTTTCCATTCGTTTATAGGAATTTCTTATAAGACCCCAATTCGGAATCGGCAGTCAGAGGCGCCTGACGCCCCCTTATTGCCTCAGGTGAAAAGACGTAGTGAGTCCCTCGATAACGCGAATCACTGGCAGAGCTCACAAATGGAGTCGGCCTGTCACAGAGATCGGAACTCGTGTTCAACTTGTCATGAGATCTCCTCCCCAGGTCGCTGATATGGGTGCTCGAACATCACTGATATAGTCACCCCCTCTGGTTTATTCCCACCCCTTCAGCAAAAGAACTGGGCATAACTTTCCACCCGGGCATCGGAATCGCTTATGTGACCACAATTCGGAATCGACACTCTGAGATGGTCGACAGGGAGCTAGTTTCGCGGAAATCCGTTCCGGGGCCAAAATTTAGCTCTGGAGCGTGTGTACTATCACATCGATTATCGTACCCCTTGGGTCAGACATAGATATTTGTTCGCCTGGGGATCGGAACCGCCCACGAGTCCCCAATTCAGAATTGGCACTTCGACCTGGTCAGTAAAAGGTCGCATTCGGGGATTTCCGGTCCGGCGCCCAAATTCCTCTCTGGGAGCGTGCTCGCGGGCTGCCGATGCGATAGCATACGGATACCTCTTCGCTCAAATGGGCATAACTTTTTGCTCGGTTATCAGAATCACTTATAAGACGCCAATTCGGAATCGGCACTCAGAGGCGCCCAACGACCCTTTATTGCCTTAGGTGATAAGTCGTCATTTTGGGGTAGAAAAACATTCGTTTCGCACTCCAAAATTGTGATTCTAGCCGACGATCTCCCCGATTCCAAGGTTTTCTGGCAGTAGCGACTCCCTCGATTACGTGAATCACTGGCGGAGCCCACACATGGAGCCGACCTGTCACGGAGATCGGAACTCGTGTTCAACTCGGCGTGAGATCTCCTCCCAAGGTCTCTGATATGGGTGCTCGAACATCGCTGATATAGTCACCCCCTCTGGTTTATTCCCACCCCTTCAGCGAAAGAACTGGGCATAACTTTCCGCCCGAGCATCGGAATCGCTTAAGTGACCATAATTCGAAATCAGCACTCCGAGACGGTAGACAGGGCGCCGGTTTTACGGAATTCCATTCTGGGGTCGAAATTTCACCCTAGAGCGTGTGTACTAGTACACCGATGGTCCTACCCCTTGGGTCGGACGTGGATATTTGTTCGCCTGGGGATCGGAACCGCCCGCGAGTCCTCAATTCGGAATCGGCACTTCGACCCGGTCAGTAAAAAGTCGCATTCAGAGATTTTCAGTCCAGCGCCCAAATTCCTCTCCGGGAGCGTACTCGCGGGCTGCCAATGAGATCGCATACGAACACCCTTCGCTCAAATGGGCATAACTTTCCGCTCGACTATCGGAATCACTTATATGACCCTAATTCGGAATCGACACTCAGAGGCACCCGACGCCCCCCTATTGCCTCACATGAAAAGACGTCATTTTGGGGTCGAAAATCCTTCGTTTCGCACTCCAAAATTGCGATTCTAGCCGACGATCTCCCCGATTCCAAGTTTTTCTGGCAATAGCGACTACCTCGATTACACGAATCACTGGAGGAGCCCACACATGGAGCCGGCCTATCACGTAGATCGGAAGTTATGTTCAACTCGGCGCAAGATCTCCTCCCCAGGTCGCTGATATGGGTGCTCGAACATCGCTGATATAGTCACCTCCTCTGGTTTATTCCTACCCCTTCAGCGAAAGAACTAGGCATAACTTTCCGCCCGGGCATCGGAATCGCTTATGTGACCACAATTCGAAATTAGCACTCCGAGACGGTAGGCATGTCGCTAGTTTCACGGAATTCTGTTCTGAGGCCAAAATTTCTCCCCGGAGCAAGTGTACTAGTACAACGATTGTCGTACCCCTTGGGTCAGACGTGGATATTTGTTCGCCTGGCGATCGAAACCACCCACGAGTCCCGAATTCGGAATCGACACTTCGACCCAGTCAGCAAAATGTTGCATTAGGAGATTTCCAGTCCGGCGCCCATATTTCTCTTCGGGAGCATGCTTGCGGGCTGCCGATGCGATCCTTGTGGGCTTCATCCATTAGTCTTCTCTTTAGTTCTTCATTGTCGGGAACACATATCCTTCCTTGAAATACTAGCCTTCCATCCTCAGTCATGGCAAAGTCCGGCCTTTCGGCTAGAGTTTCCTTGATGCGAACTAAGAACGGATCATTATCTTGTTGGGCTTTGATCTCTTCCAACAAGTCGGATTGAATCATGATATTGGCAATCAAGACTCGGTCATATTTATGTTCAATAGTTAAGTCTAACCTTACGAATTGTTCTAGTAGTTGCATCTCGCCAAGGACTAGACTTGAAACAGATGCCATCGGCTTTCTACTAAGAGCATCAGCCACGTCGTTACCCTTGCCTGGATAGTATTGAATGTTGAAGTTGAAATCTTTAAGGTATTCTAGCCATCTTCTCTGTCTCATGTTGAGTTCTTTCTGAGAGAATAAATACCTCAGACTTTTATGGTTTGAGTAGACAGTGAATTTCTCTCCATATAGATAATGTCTCTAGATCTTCAAGGCGAAGACCACGGCAGCCAACTCCAGATCATGTACGGGGTAGTTGACTTAATGAGTCTTCAGTTGTCTTGAAGAATAGGCAATAACCTTCTCCTTTTACATCAGTACACAACCTAGCCCAATATCTGAGGCATCAGTGTAGACAGAGAAACCTTCTCCCTCTATTGGCAGAGTGAGAACAGGTACTGAGGTAAGACAGTCTTTAAGAGTTTGGAAACTTTTCTCACACTCTTTACTCCAGGAGTCGGGATTCTCCTTTCGTGTCAGACGAGTGAGAGAACGGCGATCTTTGAGAAGTCCTTGATTAACCGCTTGTAGTAGCCAGCCAGTCCTAGGAAGCTTCTTATCTCGGTGACGTTGGTTGGTCTCTCCCAATTAAGTACAGCTTCGACTTTGGAGGGATCAATGGAGATGCCGTCTTTAGAGATGACATGGCCCAAGAAGGACACTTCTTCGAGCCAGAACTCGCACTTGCTTAGCTTTGCGTACAACTTGTTGTCTCGCAAGACTTGTAGTGCTATCTTCAGGTGTTCTTCATGCTCTTCCTTGGTCTTGGAGTATATGAGGATGTCGTCGATAAAGACCACCACGAACTTGTCGAGGTAAGGCCGATATACGCTGTTCATGAGTTACATGAAGGTTGCAGGAGCATTGGTTAGCCCAAAAGGCATAACAACAAATTCATAGTGCATGTACCTGCTCCTGAAAGCCGTCTTGAAGATATCGTCCTCTTTGATCCTCATTTAGTGATAGCCAGATCGAAGATCGATCTTGGAGAAATATTGAGCTCCAGATATTTGGTCGAACAGCTCATCGACTCTGAGCAAAGGGTACTTGTTCTTGATGGTGAGTTGATTAAGTTGTCGATAGTCGATGCACAACCTCATCGATCCATCATTCTTCTTGAAGAATAGCACAGGTGCTCCCCATGGGGAGTACTTAGTCTGATGAACCCCTTTTCTAGTAGCTCCATCAGTTGCGTCTTCAATTCCTTCAGCTCGGCAGGTGACATCTGGTACGGTTGACGCGATACCGGTGCCGCTCCAGGAATCAGCTCAATGGAGAAGTTGACATCTCGTTCAGGGGGAATCCCTGGCAGGTCTTTGGGGAATACATCTGGGTAGTCCTGTACTATATGTATGTCTTCTATCTTGGAACCCTTCTTTTCCACTACTACGGCTGCTAGGAAAGCCATACAACCTTTCCTCATCATGTTGTGGGCTTTTATGGCGGAGACTAGAGACATCCGTCTCTTATATCTAATCCCAGAGAATGCCAATTTAGGAAAGTCACTAAAGGTAACCTTCCCTTTCTTACAGTCGACACTTGCCCCATATGCGGACAACCAGTCGGCTCCCAAAATTACATCATAGCCTTCCATGGGCATACACACCAGGTCAGCTTTTAGGTTATGGTCTCCGATCATTACATGATAGAGGGAAAATATTTGTTCAATTTCTCCTTTTCCCCTAGTGGCGTTGTGACAGAGAACTCACAACCATAAATATAGGTTTAGCATTCACAGTATCAGCAAAATGTTGAGATATAAAAGAATGAGTAGCTCCAGTATCGAATAGAACAAATGCTGATAAGGAGAAAACTTTAAGGGTACCTTCTACCACGCCTCCTTCCATAGCAGGTTCCTCTTCATGTAGGGCTTGCAGTCTTCCTGTCTCTTAGGCACATTAGGGCGCCTCTCATTCTCTTTCAGTAGCGGGCACTCGGGAATGCGGTGCTCGCGACTTCCGCAGCGCAGACACGCGTCGGCTTTCCTCCAGCATTCATCAGCCATGTGACCAGGCTTGTCACAGTGTTTGCAGTGGCTCTTTGTTGGAGTGTTGGGTACGAAAACCTTGGATTTCCTTTCTTGCTAGATCCCTCCGTGATGTTGAAGGGATGCTTCTTGCCGTTGGTAGGCTTAGCAGATGACTGACCCGAGGTCACTTCCTTCTTGACGAACTACCCTTTGATATGGTCGGTGAAGTCTGTAGCGTCTTCCAGCGGTTGGGCTTCTTTACCATCTCGACATAAGTCTGAATGTCGAGAGGTGCGAGTTGAGTGATGTAGTGGGCCTTAAGGCCGTTTAGAAAGCGCTTAGCCTTCATCCTTTCGGTGTTCACCAGATGTACAGCATAGCGTGCCAATCTAGAGAACTGGGCTTCATATTCGGCCACAGTCAAGCTCCGCTGTTTAAGAGCAGCGAATTTCGCAGCCTTCCTTTCTTGAACACGCTCGGAGAAGTATTTGAAATTGAACACTTCTTTAAACTCGTTCCAGGTGAATTGCTCATTCTCTCTAGTAGTTTCCACTGACTCCCACCAAGCGCGGGCGTCCTTCTCCAGTTGGAACGTGGCCAGCAGTAGCTTGTCCCCCGCTGTACACTGCATGACACGGAAAATTCTTTCCGTCTCTTGGAGCCAGTGCTCAGCTTCATCCGGATCCGTGGATCCACTGAACCTAGGTGGGTTCAGACTTCTGAAGTTGCGATGCAGGTCGCCTGCACCACGATTGCCACCTCCTTGAGTCGCTTGCACAATGGCGCGTGTCAGTTCTTGGATGGTTTGTTGCATGCCCCTCATTGAGCACGTTCAGTAGTCATCTTGTGGCTTAGTTCCTACAAAATTAACTTATGGTCATGATATTAATGTGGAATTTAATTCGTGCGTGTGTGGTTTCATTTTAGCTAGTTACCCCTGGCTCTAACACAACTCACATAGGTAGGATAATTGACTCTAATCGAGGCAGGTTAACCTAGATCATCCTATACTTAGAACAACCTAGGCTCTGATACCACAAAACTATCATGCCCCGATGCGGAATATCGGAATGCGAGGCAGTTGCAAGTAGAGGGTATAGAGCAGTACTAGACATCAAACCATTGCACAATGAATAATACTAAAGCGAATTCATTTCATTAAATACTTTCAATGTCTAGTTACAACCACTAATATCAGAGCCATTCTATAGGGCCCAATTACAACGAAATAAGCAAAAGACTAAACTTTAAACCTAACTACTACAATGTTAAACATAGTAATAGGACGCTAGGGTACTCATGACATCACTCCAGATCGTTCCCGTCCTCTTGAGTGTATGGTTCATCCTCGGTCTCACCTGAGAATACAACGACAAATAAAGCAGGGTGAGCGAACATCGCCCAGTAGGACTTAAATCTCAGGCTCAAGTAGGTTTTAAGTAATTAATGCATTAAGGTAGAGTAACTAATGATAGAACGGGAGAAAGAGTCAAGTAAAAGATAGCAAGACAGTATGTGAACGAAATAGCAAGACTTTCCAAAAATAGCACAAGTGTCGGGAATGGCACAATAATAGCACGATAGCACAATGTCAAGTATAGCAAGATGGCCACAGTACAAATAGTATACGAGTATAGCATAGTACAACGAGTATAGTATAGCACTTTGTTGTCTGTCAATGGACAACGCGAGAATATAGCACTTTTGATTGTCATTTAGATAGTTGAGATAGATAGCACTTGAGTGTAATGCCAAACACTCTGATCATTTAACTCCCATGGGCACTAGCACTTTCGGGCACACATCCCAGGACTAGATCGGGCCCTTTATATATTGCCAGACATTGGTTATATTGTTTATCCTTAGACAATCAGTCAATGGCCAATATAGAGTACCAAGAAATAGATGAGAGCACTAGATGAATAGACGACATAGCAGAGTGAATGTGAATAGACGAGAGAGTAGGGTATAGATGAGAGCTAGTGGTCATTGTACGTGACGCGTCGAGTAACGAGCGATAGTAACAGTTGCACAACACGTGAGTACGGTGTTAGAAGTCCGGTGGAATTCACTACCCTTCCACTGGCCGTGCAATGCATAGGTCCAGAGGTCCGGCATGATTCAAGACAAGAGCGAACTTCTAATAGCCATTTGGATCGTATTGATCCCTAAAGGGTGTAACAGGTGTTAGGGTACAATCGGCTCATCGACCATGTAGGAATCCATGGACAGAGGAGACTTACGGAGGCCTTGAACAAAGACTTACTAGTCCGGAAGAAGGAGTATCCGACGGAGAGTTCGTCCAAGTCAAGAGGTGTGAATATAGAGACAAGTGCTCGACGTTCTAGAACAGTGGAGCGTCGAGATCGATTTCCCAAAACATCGCACAAAATGTAGCAAGTACCTCTTTAAAATAAGGCAATTAAATTTCATGATTTACCGGATAGATTATACATCATTTACATGCCAGTTTTGCCATATTTGGGATAGTTCAAGTGTGTGCAAGTGTCATGAAAATCATAGATAGAAATTTAGTCATATGTACATATTTTAATTCACATATAAATGTTCAATTTATATTAAGTGAATGTGATGAGTGTATGACAGAGATTTAAGGGTAAAAGCACAGTAGATAATTGAGTATTGGTAAAATAGGGGGTTTTCTGCCAAAAATCCTGTGAATGCGACGCACCCCAGTAAGGGTCGCGACGTGTACAGGGCAGATCGCAACAGGTGTTTAGACGGATCGCGACAGGTTCGTCAGAACAGGCGCACGGATCACGACAACAGTGCCCGTCGCGTTCAGATCACGACGGTTGAGGCTGTCGCGACAAGACCTCTGAACACGGCCTATCGGGCCGTCGCGTTCACAGGGCCTGCACCTAGTCCGACCGTGGTCAGACATGTCTTGGATTGTGGTCCAAGAGTTTTCCTTCTTGACACAAAGGGATTCAAAAATATAGAACTAATTTTACAAGTGACGAAAAATCATGAAACAAGTTGCAAACGAATCCCGACATGCAATAGTATTCCCAGTAATTAAGAATTGGTAAACCATCAAGGTTTCGACATGTTTTAATCAGATCAAACATGGAGGATAGAATACTAGAAACAGTTAAGATGCAAGATTAATTCGCAGGACATGGTGGATGGAATTTAGGGCTTTTAGGGGCTAAAGAAGCCTAACATCCGTCAGTCCTTGCAGTAAAAATCTCATGGCATGAGGACAAGTATTCAGGAAGATATGAATTAAGAAGAGGGTTTGGGATCATGAAGTTCACCGAACTTTGAAAATTTAGAACTAGAGATTTGCTCGAGGGAAAAATATGAAATCAAAGGACTTTTGTTCCTGATAGACAAGACATCCTACAGAAAAATTTTCATGGTTTATGCTCGTGAGAATGCCTACCTTTGGTGATCTTTCTCTCCTAGGGCAAGAACGTGAAGAACTCGGGGAAGAAATTGGGAGATCCTTCTTCTCCATGAATTCTCCTCCTCTTGGCCTCTCTTCCTAGTCCAGGAACCTCTTGGCACGAGCTAGGGCCGGCCATGAGGGTTTAAGAGAAATATTTAAGCTTCTCCCTATTTCCTTTCCTAGTTTAAGTCTAACTCCTATTAGATTCCAAATTTCCTATTTTCTCTCCCTTTTTAAGCAAGAGATCTCCTATTTGGGTTGGGAGAGAGGGGATGTCGTGGCCAATCAATTATGGTAGGTTTAGGAATCCAATTTCAACTCAAACTTCTATTTTTAATATATTAAATATCTCTTTACTATTTAAGTAATATTTTAGTTACGAATTTTGGATATTTCTCTATTATTCCCTTTTTAAAATCTCTATTTTAGCTCACTAATTTCTAATGGTTCCATTTAACAAAGACTATTACTTATTTTTATTTAATGGGTTTTATTGAATTCTCTATCTATTAATTTCCTATGTCCTTTATTTTCTTTTAATTGATTTTTCTAACAAATTATATAAATTATTTTTTTTTGTTCTAAAAATTCAGGTTGCTACAAATGATCTCCATAATTCCAAGGTTTTCTAGCAGTAGTGACTCCCTCGAATACTCGAACCGCTGGCGGAGCCCACACACGGAGCCGGCCTGTCACTGCGATCGGAAGTCGTGGACAACTCGGCGCGAGATCTCCTCCCCAGGTCGCTGATATGGGTGCGCGAACATCGCCGATATTGTCACCCCCTCTGGTTTATTCCCACCCCTTCAGCGAAAGAACTGTGCATAACTTTCCACTCGGGCATCGGAATCGCTTATGTGACCACAATTTGGAATCGGCACTCCAAGACGGTCGACAGGGCGCTGGTTTCGCGGAATTTCGTTCTGGGGCTGAAATTCTGCCCCGGAGCGTGTGTACTAGTACACCGATTGTCGTATCCCTTGGGTCAGACGCGGATATTTATTTGCCCAGGGATTGAAACCGCCTGCGAGGCCCCAATCGTAATCGACACTTCGACCCGGTCGGTAAAAGATTGCATTCGGAGATTTTCGGTTCGGTGCCCAAATTCCTCTCCGGGAGCGTGCTCGCGGCTGCCGATGCGATCGCATATGGACACCCCTTCGCTCAAACGGGCATAACTTTTCGCTCGATTATCGAAATCGCTTATAAGATCCCAATTCGGAATCGGCACTCAGAGGTGCCCGACACTCCCTTATTGCCTCAGGCGATAAGACGTCATTTTAGGGTCAAAAAACCTTCATTTCACATTCCAAAATTGCGATTCTAGCCAACGATCTCCCCGATTCCAAGGTTTTCTGGAAGTAGCGACTCCCTCGATTACGCGAATCACTGGCGGAGCCCACCCACAGAGCCGGTCTGTAACGGTGATCGAAAGTCGTGTTCAACTCGGCGCGAGATCTCCTCCCCAGCTCACTGATATGGGTGCTCGAACATCGCCGATATAGTCACCCCCTCGGTTTATTCCCACGCCTTCAGTGAAAGAACTGGGCATAACTTTCCGCCCGGGCATCAGAATCACTTATGTGACCACAATTCAAAATCGGCACTCTGAGACGGTTGACAGGGTGCTAGTTTCACGAAATTCAATTCTGGGCCCAAAATGCCACCCCAGAGCGTGTGTATTAGTACACCGATTGTCGTGCCCCTTGGGTTGGATTAGGGATGTAAACGGGTCGGGTTCGGAATCGGAAACACAGATTCCGATACCGATTCTGATAACCAAAATATGGTTCCGATTCCGATTCCGATAAGAATGGTTAGTTCCGATTCCGATAACATTACCGGAACCGAAATTCTGATAAGATAAGATATTTACCATAATTTTACCTTGAGTTTATGATAATTTATCGGAATAACCGATACCGATTCTGATTATTTTTTCGATTTCGATTCCGATAACTTATCGGAATATCCGATACCGATTCCGATAAGCTATCGGTATCATTTTCCGATTCCGAAACCGATAATTTTTATCGGTATCGGGTCGGAATATCGGAATATCGGGTTCCGTTTACACCCCTAGGTTGGATGAGGATATTTGTTCGCCCGGGGATCGGAACCGCCCGCGAGGCCCCAATTCAGAATCGACACTTCGACCCGGTTGGTACAAGGTCGCATTCGGAGATTTCCGGTCCGGCGCCCAAATTCCGCTCCGGAAACATGCTCGCGGGCTGCCGATGCGATCGCATACGAACACCCATTCGATTAAATAGACATAACTTTCCGCTCGGTTATCAGAATCACTTATAAGGTCCCAATTCGGAATCGGCACTCAGAGGCCCCCGACACCTCCTTATTACTTCAAACGACAAGACTTCGTTTGGGGTCGAAAAACCTTCGTTATGTACTCGAAAATTGCGATTCTAGCCGACTCCCCAATTCCAAGGTTTTCTGGCAGTAGCGACTCCCTCGATTACGCGAATCGCTGGCGGAGCCAACACACGGAGCCGGCTTGTCACGGTGATCGGAAGTCGTGTTCAACTCAGCATGAGATCTCCTCCCCAGGTCGCTGATATGGGTGCTCGAACATCGCCAATATAGTCATCCCCTCCGGTTTATTTCCACCCCTTCAGCAAATGAATTGGGCATAACTTTCCGTCCGAGCATCAGAATCGCTTATTTGATCACAATTCGGAATTGGCACTCCGAGACGGTCGACTGGGCGGTAGTTTCACAAAATTCCATTTCAGGGTCAAAATTGCATCCCGGAGCGTGTGTACTAGTACACCGATTATCGTGCCCCTTGGGTCGGACGTGGATATTTGTTCACCGGAGATCGGAACCGCCCGCGAGGCTCCAATTCGGAATCGGCACTTTGACCCGGTCGGTAAAAGGTCGCATTCGGAGATTTACGGTCCGGCGCCCAAATTCCGCTCCGGGAACGTGCTCGCGGGCTGCCGATGCGATTGCATACGGACACCCGTTCGCTCAAACGGGCATAACTTTCCGCTCGGTTATCGGAATTACATATAAGACCCCAATTTGGAATCGGCACTCAGAGGCGCCTAACACTCCTTATTGCCCCAGGTGATAAGACGTCATTTATGGATCAAAAAACCTTCATTTAGCACTCGAAAATTGCGATTCTAGCCGACGATCTCCCCAATTCCAAGATTTTCTAGCAGTAGCGATTCCCTCGATTCGCGAATCACTGGCGGAGCCCACACACGGAGCCGGCCTGTCACAACGATCGGAAGTCATGTTCAACTCGGCGCGAGATCTCCTCCCCAGGTTGCTGATATGGGTGCTCGAACATCGCCGATATAGTCACCCCCTCCGGTTATTCCCACCCCTTCAGCGAAAGAACTGGGCATAACTTTCCACCCGGGCATCGGAATCGCTTATGTGATCACAGTTCGGAATCGGCACTCCGAGACAGTCGATAGAGCGCTAGTTTCATGGAATTCCGTTCCAGGGCCAAAATTCCACCCCGAAGCGTGTGTACTAGTACACCGATTGTCGTGCCCCTTGGGTCGGACGCGGATATTTGTTCACCCAGAGATTGAAACCTCCCGCGAGCCCCCAATTCGGAATTGAAACTTCGACCCGGTCGGTAAAAGGTCACATTCAGATATTTTCGGTCCAGCGCCCAAATTCCGATCCGAGAACGTGCTCGCGGGCAGCCGATGTGATCGCATACGGACACCGCTTCGCTCAAACGGGCATAACTTTCCGCTCGGTTATCGGAATCGCTTATAAGATGCCAATTCGGAATCGGCAATCAGAGGCGTCCGACAGGGGTCGAAAAACCTTCGTTTCACACTCCAAAATTGCGATTCTAGCCGACGATCTCCCCAATTCCAAGGTTTTCTGGCAGTAGCGACTCCTCGATTACGCGAATCTCTGGCAAAGCCCACACCCGGAGCAGGCCTATCACGGCGATCGGAAGTGGTGTTCAACTCGGCGCGAGATCTCCTCCCCAGGTCGCTGATGTGGGTGCTCGAACATCGCCGATATAGTCAGCCCCTCCGGTTTATTCCCACCCCTTCAGCGAAAGAACTGGGAATAACTTTCCGCCCGGGCATCAAAATTGCTTATATGACCACAATTCGGAATCGGCACTTCGAGACGGTCGACAGGGCGCTGGTTTCTCGGAATTCTGTTCTGGGGCCAAAATTCCACCCCATAGCGTGTATACTACTAGTACACCGATTGTCGCGCCCCTTGGGCAGACGCGGATATTTGTTCGCCCGGGGATCAGAACCACCCGTGAGGCCCCAATTCAGAATCGGCACTTCGACTTGATTAGTAAAAGGTCGCATTCAGAGATTTCTGGTCCGGCGCCCAAATTCCGCTCTGGGAACGTGCTCGCGGGCTGCCGATGCGATCGCATAAAGACACTCCTTCGCTCAAACAGGCATAACTTTCCGCTCGGTTATCGGAATCGCTTATAAGATGGCAATATGGAATCGACACTCAAAGGCGCCCGACGCCCCCTTATCGCCTTGGGCGATAAGATGTCGTTTTGGGGTCGAAAAACCTTCGTTTCACACTCTAAAATTGAGATTCTAGCTGAAGATCTCCCCAATTCCAAGGTTTTCTGGCAGTAGCGACTCCCTCGATCTCGCGAATCACTGGAGGAGCCCACAAACGGAGCCGGCCTGTCACGGCGATCGAAAGTCGTGTTCAACTCGGCTCGAGATCTCCTCCCCAGGTCGCTGATATGGGTGCTCGAACATCACCGATATAGTCACCCCCTCGGGTTTATTCCCACCCTTAAGTGAAAGAATTGGGCATAACTTTCCGCCCGGACATCGAAATCGCTTATGTCACCACAATTTGGAATCGGCACTCCGAGACGGTCGACAGGGCACTGGTTTCGCAGAATTCCGTTTCGGGGCCTAAATTTCACTCCGGAACGTGTGTACTAGTACACCGATTGTCATGCCCCTTGAGTCAGACGCGGATATTTGTTCGCCCGGAGATCGGAACCGCCGGGAACGCGCTCGCGGGCTGCCGATGCGATCGCATACGGACACCCCTTCGCTCAAACGGGCATAACTTTCCGCTTGGTTATCGAAATCGCTTGTAAGACCCCAATACGGAATCGGCACTCAGAGGCGCCCGACCCCCCCCCCCCCCCCCTTATTTCCTTAGGCGATAAGACGTCGTTTCGAGGTCGAAAAATATTCATTTTGCACTCTAAAATTGCAATTCTAGCCGACGATCTCCCCGATTCTATGGTTTTTTGGCAGTAGCGACTCCCTCGATTACGCGAATTACTGGCGGAGTCTACACACGGATCCGGCCTGTCACGCTGATCGGAAGTCATGTTCAACTCGACGCGAGATCTCCTCCCCATGTAGCTGATATGGGTGCTCGAACATCGTCGATATTGTCACTCCCTCCGGATAATCCCACCCCTTCAGCGAAAGAACTAGGCATAACTTTCCGCCTGGGCATCAGAATCACTTATGTGACCACAATTCAGAATCGGCACTCCTAGACGGTCGACAGGGCGCTGGTTTCGTGGAATTCCATACCGGGGCCAAAATTCCACCTAGAGCGTGGGTACAAGTACACCGATTATCGTGGCCCTTGAGTCGGACGCAGATATTTGTTCGCCCGGGGATCAGAACCGCCCGCGAGGCCCCAATTCGGAATCGGCACTTCGACCCAGTCGGTAAAAGGTCGCATTCTGAGATTTCCGGTCCGGCGCCTAAATTCCGCAACGGGAACTTGCTCGCGGGCTACCGATGCGATCGCATACGGACACCCCTTCGCTCAAACGGACATAACTTTCTACTCGGTTATCGAAATCGCTTATAAGACCCCAATTCAGAATCGGCACTCAGAGGCGCCGGACCCCCCCCCCCCCCTTCCCTTATTTACTCAGGTGATAAGACGTCGTTTCGGAGTCGAAAACCTTCATTTTACACTCCAAAATTACGATTCTAGCCGACTATCTCCCCGATTCTAAGGTTTTCTGACAGTAGCGACTCCCTCGATTATGCGAATCACTAGAAGAGCCCACACACAGAGACGGCCTGTCACGGAGATCGGAAGTCATGTTCAACTTGGTGCGAGATCTCCTCCCCAAGATACTGATATGGGTGCTCGAACATCGTCGATATAGTTACCCCCTCCGGTTTATTCCCACCCATTCAGCGAAAGAACTGGGCATAACTTTCCGCCCAGGCATCGGAATCGCTTACGTGACTACAATTTGGAATCGGCACTCCGAGACGATCGACAGGGCACTGGTTTCGCAGAATTTCATTTCGGAGCCAAAATTCTGCCCCGGAGCGTGTGTACTAGTACACCGATTGTCGTACCCCTTGGGTCGGACGCAGATATTTGTTCGTCCGGGGATCGGAACTGCCCGCGAGGCCCCAATTTGGAATCAGCACTTCGACCCGGTCAGTAAAAGATCGCATTGGGAGATTTCCGGTCCGGCGCCCAAATTCCTCTCTGGGAACATGCTCGAGGGCTGCCGATGTGATCGCATACGGACACCCCTCCGCTCAAATGGGCATAAATTTCCGCTCGGTTATCGGAATCGCTTATAAGATCCAAATTCGGAATCGGAACTCAGAAGCGTCTGATGCCCCCTTATTGCCTCAGGCGATAAGACGTCGTTTTGGGGTCGAAAAACCTTTGTTTCGCACTCCAAAATTATGATTCTAGCCGACGACCTCTTTGATCCCAAGGTTTTCTGGCAATAATGACTCCCTCGATTACACGAATCACTGGTGGAGCCCACACACGGAGACAGCCTGTCACAATGATCGGAGGTCGTGTTCAACCCGGCACGAGATCTCCTCCCCAGGTCGCTGATATGGGTGCTTGAACATCACCGATATAGTCACCCCTTGCGGGTTATTTCCACCTCTTCAGTGAAAGAACTGTGCATAACTTTCCGCCCGAGCATCGGAATCGCTTATGTGACCACAATTCGAAATCACCACTCCAAGACGGTCGACAGGGCGCTGGTTTCACGGAATTCCATTTTGGGGCCAAAATTCCAACCCGAAGCGTGTGTACTAGTACATCGATTGTCGTACCCCTTGGGTCAGACGCGGATATTTGTTTGCTCGGGGATCGGAACCTTCTGCGAGGCTCCAATTCGGAATCGGTACTTCGACCCGGTCGGTAAAAGGTCGCATTCGGAGATTTCTGATCCGGCGCCCAAATTCCACTCCGGGAACGTGCTCGCGAGCTGCCGATGCGATCGCATATGGACACCCTTTCGCTCAAACGGGCATAACTTTCTGCTCGGTTATCGAAATCACTTATAACACCCCAATTCAGAATCGACACTCAAAGGCGCCCGACGCCCCCTTATTCCCTCAGGCGATAAGATATCGTTTCAGGGTCAAAAAACCCTTGTTTTGCACTCCAAAATTGTGATTCTAACCGACGATCTCCCTGATTCCAAGGTTTTCTGGCAGTAGCGACATCTTTGATTATGCGAATCACTGACGGAGCCCACACATGGAGCCAACCTGTCATGGTGATCGAAAGTCATGTTCAACTCGGCGCGAGATCTCCTCCCCAGGTCATTGATATGGGTGCTCGACCATCGCCAATATAGTCACCCCCTCTTGTTTATTCCCACCCCTTCAGCGAAAGAACTGGGCATAACTTTCAGCCCGGGCTTCGGAATCGCTTATGTGACCACAATTTGGAATCGACACTCTGAGACGATCGATAGGGCGTAGGTTTCACAGAATTCAGTTTTGGGGCCGAAATTCTGCCCTGGAGCGGGTGTACTAGTACACCGATTGTCGTACCCCTTGGGTCGGACGCGGATATTTATTCGCCCGGAGATCAGAACCGCCCGCGAGACCCCAATTCAGAATCGACACTTCGACCCAGTCGGTAAAAACTCACTGTTGGAGATTTCCGGTCCGGCGCACAAATTCCTCTCCGGGAACGTGCTCGCGGGATGCCGATGTGATCGCATACGGACACCCCTTCGCTAAAACGGGCATAACTTTCCGCTCGGTTATCAGAATCGCTTATAAGGCCCCAATTCGGAATCGGCACTCAGAGGCGCCCGATGCCCCCTTATTGCCTCAGGCGATAAGACGTCGTTTCGGGGTCGAAAAACCCTCGTTTCGCACTCCAAAATTGTGATTCTAGCTGATGATCTCCCCGATTCCAAGGTTTTCTGCCAGTAGCGACTCCCTCGATTATGTGAATTGTTGGCGGAGCCCACACACAGAGCCGGCCTGTCACGGCGATCAGAAGTCATGTTCAATTCGGCGCGAGGTCTCCTCCCCAGGTCACTAATATGGGTGCTCGAACATCACCGATATAGTCACCCCGTCCGGTTTATTCCCACCCCTTCGGCGAAAGAACTATGCATAACTTTCCACTCGGGTATCGGAATAGCTTATATGACCACAATTCGGAATCGGCACTCCGAGACGGTCGACAGGGCGCTGGTTTCACAGAATTTCATTCTGGGTCCGAAATTCTGCCCCAGAGCGTGTGTACTAGTACACCGATTGTCGTACCCCTTGGGTCAGACGCGGATATTTGTTCGCCCGGGGATCGAAACCGCCTGTGAGGCCCCAATTCGGAATCGGCACTTCGACCCGGTCGGTAAAAGATCGCATTCGAAGATTTCCGGTCCGGCGCCCAAATTCCTCTCCGGGAGCGTGCTCGCGGGCTGCCGATGCGATCGCATACGGACACCCCTTCACTCAAACGGGCATAACTTTCCACTCGATTATCAGAATCGCTTATAAGATCTCAATTCGGAATCGGCACTCAGAGACGCCCGACGTCCCCTTATTGCCTCAGGCGATAAGACGTCGTTTTGGGGTGAAAAAACCTTCGTTTCGCATTCCAAAATTGCGATTCTAGCTGATGATCTCCCCGATTATAAGGTTTTCTGGAAGTAGTGACTCCCTCGATTACGTGAATCGCTGGCGGAGCCCACACACAGAGCCGACCTGTCACAGCGATCGGAAGTCATGTTCAACTCGGCACGAGATCTCCTCCCCAGGTCGCTGATATGGGTGCTCAAACATCACCGATATAATCACCCGCTCCGATTTATTCCCACCCCTTCAGCGAAATAACTGGGCATAACTTTCCGCCGGGCATCGAAATCACTTATGTGACCACAATTTGGAATCAGCACTCGATCTGTAACAATCGACAGGGTGCTAGTTTCGCGGAATTCCGTTCCGAGGCCGAAATTCCGCCCCGGAGCGTGTGTACTAGTACACCTATTGTTGTACCCCTTGGGTCGGACGTGGATATTTGTTCACCCGGGGATCGGAACTGCCCGCGAGGCCCCAATTCGGAATCGACACTTCGACCCGGTCAGTAAAAGATCACATTCTGAGATTTCCGGTCCGGCGCCCAAATTCCTCTCCAAGAACGTGCTCGCGGGCTGCCGATGTGATCGCATACGGACACCCCTTCTCTCAAACGGGCATAACTTTCCGCTCTGTTATCCGAATCGCTTATAAGACCCCATTTCGGAATCGGCACTCAGAGGCGTCCGATGCCCCCTTATTTTCTCAGGCGATAAGATGTCATTTCGGGGCCAAAAAACCTTTGTTTCGCACTCCAAAATTACGATTCTAGCTGACGATCTCCCCGATTCCAAGTTTTTTTGACAGTAGCGACTCTCTCGATTACGCGAATCGCTGGCGGAGTCCACACACTGAGCTGGCCTGTCACGGTGATCGGAACTCGTGTTCAACTCAGCGTGAGATCTCTTCCCCAGATCGCTGATATGGTGCTCGAACATCGCCGATATAGTCACCCCTCTGGTTTATTCCCACCCCTTCAGCGAAAGAAATGGGCATAACATTCCGCCCAGGCATCAGAATCGCATATGTGACCACAATTCGGAATCGGCACTCCGAGACGGTCGACAAGGCGCTAGTTTCGTGGAATTCCGTTTCGGGGCTGAAATTCCACCCCGAAGCGTGTGTACTAGTACACCGATTGTCGTACCCCTTGGGTCGGACGCGGATATTTGTTCGCTTGGGGATCGGAACCGTCTGCGAGTCCCCAATTTGGAGTCCGCTTTCTACCTGGTCGGTAAAATGTCGCATTCGGAGATTTCCGGTCCGGCGCCCAAATTCCTCTCTAGGACCGTGCTCGCGGGCTGCCGATGCGATCGCATACGGACACCCCTTCGCTCAAACGGGCATAACTTTCTGCTCGGTTATCGGAATCGCTTATAAGACCCCAATTCGGATCGGCACTCAGAGGCGTCCGACTCCCCCTTTTTGCTCAGGCGCTAAGACGTCGTTTCGGGGTTGAAAAACCTTCGTTTCGCACTCCAAAATTACGATTCTAGCCAACGATCTCCCCAATTCCAAGGTTTTCTGGCAGTAGTGACTCCCTCGATTACACGAATTGCTGGCGGAGCCCACACACGGAGTCGGCCTATCACGGCGTTCGGAAGTCATGTTCAACTCGGCGCGAGATCTCCTCCCCAGGTCGCTGATATGGGTGCTCGAACATCGTCGATATAGTCACCCCCTCCGTTATTCCCACCCCTTCAGCGAAAGAACTGGGCTCCTGGGAGCAACAGCCTCCGGGAAACTAAATTAATTCATTTAACTTTCTTTAGGTCTTTAATTTTATATCTAAATAATATTTGATTATGATGAAATTTCAAACACAATTTAATTGTAAAGTGATACATTTTATAGTAATTTTATTTTAATTTCTTAAAATAAAATTTGGGCGAATGAAAATTATCTAAAACCTAGTAAATCAAATTAATATCAATATCTATACTTTAGTAAATCTCGGTGTTTATATTTTTAAAATCAATATATTTTTCTGATAATTATGGTAACTTTAGATTCAATTTCATTGTCGAAATCGGGTGACGTCCTGTCGATATACGCATGTCTCATGACAGTATCGATATTATGTTAATAATGTAAAAGTGTTTCTAAATCAAAAGTAATCATATTTACTTTTGATAACTTTTGATTTAGAGATATTTTTATATTATTAACATAACCTCAATACTGTAACAATCCGATTATTTAATAAATGATAGTTAATTTAATAGATGGGTTAAATTAAAAATATAATAAATAAAAAAATTGATAATAGACTTAATTAAATGGTCCATAAAAAATTATTGACCAAAGTAGGAGTTAGAATAATAGAAAATTATTATTAAATTTGTAATACCCATAATTATCCTCTTATTTAAAGGGGATAAATAAACTTAAATAAATGATATAATTATCTAAATTAGAGTCCTAGCACTACCCCCCTAACATGTTAGCATAAGGTAAGGCAACAGGTATACTACTTTGTGTGGTGGTGGGGCTTGTCACTCTAACAGTCACCCAAGCCAACAGTATAACCAATGAATGAGCAAATCAATATTGGTATTAAGTGGAAAAAGAAATTAAACTCACCAAGTTGGGCTCCTCACAAGGATTATATGAACTTATGTGTATCTCAAACTGCGAGCAGAGTTTTTGGACATTCATTGGTTATGTGGATCTCAAACTGTGATCAAATTAGGTGGACATATTGTTTTTTTTTAATTATTTATTAAGTATTAACCTTAATGATGGGAGTTAAACCTTTGGTAATATCTATAAAAAAATTTCTTCCAAATTCTTACAAATCTGTTATCGGAAGTAAAATTTCCAACGTTTAAATATATGACAAAATGTCCAACCAAGTGAGATATTGTAGAGCAAGATTTTTGGAGTAGAAGGTTCAAAGTCGAAGCGAGAGGCTAGAAAACTTTTTAACAGACGGAAACGGTACACCTTGCTGTAATGAGAAAAGTTTATTACATTTTTACATTGCACTTCAAGTGCAATGTTATTAGGCAACAAGTCCATGTGACATTCAACAATTGAATTGTCATTTTATCACTTCTCATTTGAGGGGTGCTACATGGACTATTGCCTAGTTAATGTGGATTATTACTTATAATATGCAAGTGCAATAAACCTTTCTCTGCTGCAATTGAAGCCATCGATCGATACGTGTGGGATATGGATATTCGACTGGACAAATGGGTACGTACACAAGATATATATGGCAGTTGTGAGTTGTTCGGTTCCTCTCAATTAGGGGTGTAAACAGAATTTGATATTTCGATATTTCGACCCGATTTTGATAAAAATTATCAGTTTTGAAATTGAAAATTGATATCGATAGCTTATCAAAATCGGTATCGGATATTCCGATAAGTTCTCAGAATCGGTATCGGAATTGAAAATTAATATCGATAGCTTATCGGAATCGGTGTCGAATTTGAAAAATAATCGGAATCGGTATCGGTTATTCCGATAAATTATCCATATACTCAAAAGAAAAAACTATGGTAAACATCTTAACTTATCAGAATTTCGATTTCGATAATGTTATCGAAATCGGAACGGAATTAGAATTAACTATTTTGATTTTATTAGAATCGAAACCATATTTCGGTTATCAGAATCGGAATTGAAATATGTGTTTTCGGTTCTGAACCCGACCCGTTTGCAGTCTACTCTCAATACATAAGAGGACTGGACTCCATAAGTCACTAATGAGATGATGAGATATTTGAGGGAGTTTTATAAAAAATTTCAAAATCTGAAACTCTTTCATATTTTTATTTGAATTTTTTTCGTAAAACATAGACAAATACACATAAACCCTCTCATCTTATTGGTGATTTATGGAGTCAGATCCTCTCATATAACGAGCGGAGCCAGACTCACGTTGTAAAGGCAGTACAGTTAAGCCACGCGTTGACACGACCGCCATGCCACACCCAACAACTTATTATAAATAAACTAGTTGGACACCCGTGCGATGCACGGCGATTGTTTCAAAAAAAATTAAATTTTAATTTTAAAATATATAATATTATAATATTTTAAAAATATTAAATTTTATAATTATCTTATTATTTTTTTCAGAAGATCTATAATAAAAATATTTCAAATTTTGTTTCATCATCATCAAAAAATTTATTTAATTATAAATAACTATTTTTAAAATATCTAAAATATACTCAATTAAAATATCTTCTTCATAAAAATGGCGATGTACCATCAAAACATAATGGAGGAAGTAAGTCTAGAGAAAAAGAGAAAATAAATTTCAAAAAAATAGTGGAAAAAATTAACACCACAAATCTAACTAAACCAATTTTTCAAGAAATATACTTTCAATACTACAGTTCCAAAACAAAGGTATATTCTTAACTGCAATT
>JACBKR010003172.1:0-57762 GCA_014218235.1 Colocasia esculenta
TATCATTTTGAGCCTCTAAAACAATTTAAGCTCCTATTTTCAGAATTAATTCGGATTTATCTCTCTTGTGGGATAATTTTCCATTCTCTCTATAAATACACCTCTAATCCCAACGGGATAGGGAGGATAGCCAAGAGGAGATTGCAACCTCGTGACCAAGAGTCTTAGAAGCTTTGGGTCAACTAGGAAGTATCCCAGATTTTGGGATTTTCTTCTCTCTCTCTCTAGCTATTCTCTTTGTTCTTCAAGCATGCAACCAAGTTTTCCTTTATTCAAGTTTCTTCTTCTCTCCCCTTTTAACTTCTCACCACATAGCACAAATCACACACCTACCTTTAAAGACCCTATAGGTTTAAAACATAAACCACCAAGTATTCTCCCCTCCAATTGTCATGTTCTTTGCGTTCTTAGAATGGAGGCTACATAATTGAAGTTCTAATTGGGTTCTTTTTGTTGTTTTTGTTGTCTTGCAGGCACCCCAATAGGAGCACACGCATGAGGCCTTCCCTCCTTGGCTAGCTGAGGAGGAAGGAAGTAGAATATGCATCTCCTTGCACTCATCATGAACGTGCCTGAAGTAGAGGCCTCCTCCAGAACGTGCCGCCCATCCAGACCGTGTTCTGTCTCTATGAGTTTTTGGGTTTGTTCTTCATTATTTTCCAAGATAGTTAGATGCTTTATGTTTTGTTCATCTGCAGGTAGCTATTTCTGGTGGCGACCACGGTTAGTTTTTCTTTCCTTTTGCTATTTTATTTATTCACATCATTTATTTAATTGGAGATAATTCCCATGATTCTAGTTGAGTCTAAGAAGATAAAGCGCCTATAAGAAAATAGAATTGCTTGAATTGAGCAAGGAATAGGAGTAGAAGAAGAACAGACAAAGAATCGATTTAAGCAGTTAAAATTAACGATTTGAACAACATGTTAAAGAGAAAGAGAAGTGGAAGAATGTATACTTGTTTGAATTAGCCTTTCATTCTATTTAGGTGGTAGTTCGGCATGCTGTCATCTTGATTTCTTTCTAAATGTTGAGGACAACATTCCTTTTTAGGTGGTAGTAATTATAGCATCTGGATCATTCGAATCCCTAATGTGATGAATGTGGTTTGATGTTTGGGCCCGCTTGTGGCCGTTATGCTATGGTTTGGGCTTTCGAGCATTGTGTGGGTGTTGTGGGCTAGAGATCCTGGCCCAATAGCTCACCTGGTTCTTTATTTGAGAATGCGATGGGTGTGGCCGACGCATTCTTGTTGCGGCCTCCACCTATGTCATGATCTCATTGCTGCTTGCTTTAGTGTTTTGTCCATTTGTGTGGTCCGTGGTGCACCTTGTGCTGCCACATAGCACTATATTTTGTGTCGTGGCCCGGGGGTGTGTCGCAATCTTGTTGTGACTATTGACCCCGACACGTTCTATTGTTCCATGAACTTTATGTTCAGTGGTGACCAAACAGAGTAGAGGAAGCTCTATTCGGCCGGGGGAGACCCTGTTAGTGGCATCTTCAGCGATTTTTGCTCGGGGAAGGTGGTTTTGGTGTTGTTTCCACGCGAGGAGGGAGTCCGGAGCGTAGAGGTGCCGCCGATGGTCCGTGCTTGGTGTTCTTCGTGTTGGTAGGGAGACTTCCATGTCTTCTTGCGTTGTTTGATTGGTTTGAGGTTTGGAAGCATGCTATGGAGGTTTGGTGTTGTGCTTCTTCCATTTTAAATGGTTAAATCATATTTTAGATTGTGTTTGTATTGATTTTTGGGGAAGAAGAAGGGTTCGTCTAGTCTTTCTAAGATCGCGGCCCATCGGGCTGTCGCGATCTTATCATGGCCCTTCACCTTGTCGCGTTCTTCCTCTCATTGTGGTTGTCGTGACTGTTTGCTCTATCGTAACCTTGTTTTTGTGGTGTTGTCGCGACCGTTTGATGTGTCGCAATAAGGTTTCTGAGATGTATTGTTGGCAGTTGTTTTGTGGGTCCTTTAGGGGCCATGTGTTGCGACCCTGGATACTTATGCCCAATAAGGCTGCGTATCTAAACCGCCTCCTACAAATGGACTGAAGTCTCGCAAGGGATATCTCACACAAGTGTCCAGTAGGAATATAAAGGACAACCACAAGAGCATAAGATGCAAGAAATTACATGCATTTACACTCATTTACAACAAATTACATTGTCCAAGAGAAAAGTACAACTACCTGGGGCATACCCTGAGGGAACAAAGCTCACATAACTACAACTACAACTCAACTACTAGTGGTACAAGTCTGCCACAACACTGCTGCAAGTCAAACCCACGACTAACCCTAAAAAGAACTGTAGGGGAGTGAGTCTCAACAAGTCACAGGCTTAGCAGGAACCTCCCAAAAGCAACAACAAAACCTGTACACAACACCAGAACCGAGACCTCAACCCTCAAAGGTGTCACTTGCAACACTGCTAGCAAACTACAACATGTACGCAATAAACATAATTAAACTATAATAAACCATAAACACTCTAGCTAACACAACTTACATAAAGTAAAGGAAACAACTGGACTAGTATAGGAGTACTAGTCCACTATAGCAACTGACGAGTAAACCGCTAGCCACACAGGCCAACCATTAACGAGAAGCAACAAGACTGGTAGCCAAGAGTCAGTCCACCACACAACCCATGGTAACAACCACCTCGGAGGACTACCCATGAAGAGGGTAAAAATACAACAAGTGGAAGGTCACACGCCACGACCTCCATAGAAAACCGATCCACCTCAACACTTGAGAAGACTAGCACACCGCGTGCCACAACAACCAACTACCCACGAAGAGTATGGGTACCTGAAACCACAAGGTACCACCACTAACCACAACCGAAGAGTCACCACTCATAACCACAATAAGTGGAAAGCTCGAGTCAGAAGAACGATGCCACCACGCGAGTAAAGACTACTAGTTCATGACACCAGTATCTAACCCGGACACACAACACAAGAACTACCTCTCAGTCTCACAGTTGCAGACACACAGTCTAACTGCGGCTCCACCTCTAAAAACACTAACTGTGGAGACCAACCAACACCACACCTACAGACCACACAACTACAGGCCCATGTCTGGCACCTTTATAGACTCTGGCCCGAGCTCCCTAAAGTGAGGCACTGGAACACATGACTAGCTGGGGACCAGTACGTACGTCTACTGTTGTATGTACTGCCAACCACGAGTGCGCTACAAGCGACCAAACACAAACCAAATGCACAAGTTGCTGCCCCACTGTTGTCTTTCCCTCAGCCAGATGTACAACTCAAACATAGGAGTAAGGGTGTCCAAGATGATGACACAGACCTCTATGGTACATAGAGTACCGTAACAAACCCTGAGCACAAAAATCACAATGTGCCTGGCTCACACAAAAGCTGGAATATCTGACTAGTGAGGCATTCTAAAATAGGCACCGGACCACCAAGCTCAGCAAACACACAACCACGCCAAATATTTTACTTACTCATTAAACTATAATATTAAACTACAATAAATCACATTACAAACTGCTTATCATTGGTCAACACATGACCTTCATATCCGCCACACACATAAACCATACATATGAATCACTTAATCGTAATAACATAATTAACATGATTAACATAATCATAATTATCATAACTCACTAACCATCCACACCATTAAACCTATAACATGATTAAATAATGGTAAACCAACTCAAAACACCACCAAACATACCATAACACCAAGGTTAAGTCCACACAGAGCCATCATTGCCCAACCTGCACAACACAGACTTCGGAAGCTAAAATGCGACGAACACAGACATCGCCTTCTAAATGATGATGATCCTACCGATCGCGTCAACAAGATGAATGTGACAGGGCCCAAGGTCACGACATGAATGCAATGGGCTAATACGTCGCCTTCACACCAATTGGTACAACAATGATAATCGGAGTGCAAATCATGACAGACCACATTGTCGTGTTTACACCAATCGGTACAGGAATACATAAACACAAAGGGACAACCTGATGCCTACAAGCCAATCGGATGCATGAATGCAACAGATCCCAGGGACGTGTTCATACCAATCGGTACAACCACATCAATCGGAAGAGAAACATGACAAACAAGCCCATTGCATTCTCACCCAAACGCGATGGTTCAACCCGTCGCCTTATCAGGCAGACGGTTGAACCTCCATGTCCTCCCAGAAAACCACTCCACACACCATTTAAACTAACATTAAACGGTTTAAATGAAATACAAGCTACCACATACCACCATAGCATGATTTGCCAAGATCCAAAGCATTTAAATCAAACTAAAACACAAAGGAAGTCTCCCTACCAACTCGACGAGCCCGCAAAATGTGAGGAACGCCACATGTCATCATGCCTACGCTCCGGACAACCTTCTCTGTCTCCTTCTTCACCAGAATACCTGTGGGCTGTTTGGGCTCAAACCTTCGGCCCACAACACCCACACCACACACAGAAAACTCAACCAAGGCTCAATGACCACACATTGGCCATGAGCACCACACCAAAACCATTAAACTAGATCCAAACAGCCACGACGCTACACCATGTTAATAGCTTTTTCATATCAGTTAATGTGGTTTAAGCATGTGATCAATTTATGGTTATGATTCTATATAAATTGTATAGTTTCTAGCTAACAGATGGTACGTATGGATCTTATAAAGTGTTTTATGGTAACAGTGTGAATGTGTTAATGGAGCCTATGGTTTAAAGGCTACGAGCATCTGTTGTATTTTAAAGTACAGTAAGTGATTATTGTTCATATTAATGAGGTTTGATAAGTTGAGCATATGACTTGAAGGTTTAATTGGTACTTGTGATGGTTTAATTGAGGACTATGTGGTTTACCATGTTCAGTGGTCTGACAATCATTTAGAAATGCCTCTCTAGTCAGGTACCCCAAGTTCTCTGTGAGACAGGCACGAATGTGCTCGGGGTTGGCCTGGTACTATGTGTACTGTAGAGATCTGTGTCATCTTCTTGGACACTGTCACTCATTTATTTGTTGAGTTGCTTGTCTGGTTGAGGGAAAGATGACAGTGGGGCAGCGACTTATGATGTGCTATTATGTTTTATTCAGTCACTTGTAGCACACTCGTGGTTGGGAGATGGACATTGGTAGATGTACTGATCCTAGCTAGTCCTGTGTTTCCACTTGCCTCACTCTGTGAGTCACGGTACCTGTAGAGGTGTGTCAGGCATGAGTTTATAGCATGTGTCGCTGCAGAGTGGTGTTGGTTGGTCTCCACAGTTCTTTGACTTATGCAGTGTTGTGGTGGAGCCATAGTTGGACTTCCTGTCCGTGGCTGCGAGACTGAAGGTGGTTCTCGTGTTGTTAGTCCAGGTTGGATACTAGCGTCATGAACCAGTAGTCTCTACCCAAGTGGTGGCATCTTTCCTTTCGACTTGGGTTTCCAGCAGTCGTGGTTGTGAGTTGTGATACTGGTTGTAGTGTTCATCAGGTATAGTTTCTTACTCGCTGGTCATACAAGGCTTCTAGTTGTGTGGTTGTGGTTCTATCGTGGTACCTTCGGGTTTTAGGTACATGTACCCTTCTTGGGTAGCTGGTCATTGTGGCACTTCATGTGCCAGTTTTCGGGTATGGTTGTGGAGCGGTGCTCTGTGGAGGTCATGTTGTGTGACCTACCTCTTGTCATGTTCTTACCCTTCTATGGGTAGTCCTCAGGTGTGTTTTGTTACTCTAGTGTGTGGTGGACTGGCTCATTATTGTAAGTCACATTATCTTACGTTAGTGATTTGCCTGTGTGCTCGTGGCTTAGTCATTTTAGTTGCTTGGGTGGATTGGTGTTTTTGTGTTGGTCCTGTTGTTCCCTTTATTTTCTGTGAGTTGTGTTAGCTAGTGTGTTTATGTTTTATTGCGAGCATATCTTTACTCCAATCGTTTTACTGTCAGTGTTACCAGTGAGACCCTGAGTGGTGGAGGTGTTAGCTCTTGTGTGCAGTTTCTGATTTTTGTTTCTCCTTTTAGGAGGTCCCTGCTAAGTCTGTATCTTTTGAAGGCTCACTCTCTTACAGCTCTTTTCAGGTGTTAGTCACATACTTGGTTTACAAAAGCATTGTGGCGGACTTGTACCACAAGTAGTTGAGTTTTAGTTGTTGTTGTGTGAGCTTTTTCTCCCTCAGGGTATGCCCCCGGTTGCTGTACATTTCTCTTGCACATGTAATAATGTATTGGGATAGTGTAATTTGTTGTAATTGAGTATGAGTAAATATATTTTCTTGTATCTTATACTCATGTGGTTTTCTTTTATATTCTTACTGGATATGTGTGTGAGCTACCCTGGCCAGACTTCAGTCTGTTAGCGGGAGGCAGGTTTGAATATGTAGTCTTATTAGGCATAAATGTCGAGGGTTGCTACAATTCAAGCACACTTTCCTTGGCCTATCCATCGATTTTTTTATTTTTTGATGGATATTTAGGATTTATTGTATGATATGTTCATGGTATGTGAATTATTCTTTTAATCTAAGTCTTTTTCAATTCATAGCTTAGTACACTAACATATGTAGTTTACTTTTACTTTTTTTATTATGTAGAGGAATCATTGATTGACAGAATGTTCAGATGAGTCATGGGCAAGATCTGTATATACAACCACTACAAGAGCTAATTTCAAACATCTTTTGTACAATGTTCGAAGAACTGCAGAACAATTTGTGCAAGTGTAGATAGGACCCAGTGGAAGGAGCACAAGCCTGTTTGGATGAGAAAAGCGTATTCGGTAGAGTTGTGCGAGATATGGGCGGGGAGAAATGGATCAAAAATTATGCCAAAGTAAAGATAAATAAGGCCACACAACCCGAGGTAAACGTACACACAAGTGTGTCCATCTCTTTTATAACACATAAAGTACAATTGGTAAGTAAGATTCTTGATTTTTTAAATTTTATAAATACATATAATCAATAATGAACTATGATTTATTTGAAAAATAGGAAACACAGCTCAAGCAGCCACCTCACTTTCATGGACTTTTTTATTAAAATAATAAGAGGAAAGGGATAGATGACTACATTAGTGAGAGAGCTCTGGAGGTAGCGGTAAGTTTATACACATATAGTTATCATTTAAAAGAATAATGTAGAATTAAAAATAATTAATTTTTTTTATAGGAGTCATATAGTAGGCGCATGGAAGAGAAGTACGGGGACGAGGGTCAGTGCCCAGAGTTGGATCCTGACATATAGGTTGTGGCAACTGGGGCACCAAGAAAGGCCATGTGTATGGTTTTGGGCATAGTTTGGGCACGACCAGGGTGTTATCATCTTGTTCGAGCTCAATCTCACATGCGACCTCTCCTTTTACCACACCTGCAGCCCCAGGTGGTGCTTCCAGTGATGCTCTACCCATGACTCCAGAGCAGTTTAGGCATATCGTCAACGAGACCGTCTCTCAAAACATCTCATAGATCATCTCACATACTGTCTCCCAAACGCTCGTACAATTGGGCTTCTTGCTCATAAAGCACCTCCTACATAGAAACAATAGGTGAGTATTTGATTGGTTTTAAAATTTTCAACCTTAAATATCATCTTATAAATTAACTTTCTTTGAAATGAAAGAACTCGGGTTAAAAAGGTCCAAAACTAAAAATACTTGTTTGATCAGTCTGCCGATTGTTCCAACACGAATTGGGAGGGGGCGGGGTGAAAGTAACCTGTTGAAACTGATGGAGTCCAAATTGGACTCTCGATTTGAGCTCGACACATAAATTTACATTTTCTAAAAGAATTTAGTTAAAGTCAATGAATACGAGTTTGGGAGGTCCAAAATTGAAAATATAATTTCAATTAATATGTCAACAATTCCAGCATGATCGAGGAGGTGAGAGTGACTTCTAGAAATTGATGGAGTCCAAATTAGAATCCTGATTTGAAATTAGGCACTCAATTTCTGAAGTAATTTAGTTTAAAAATATATGAACTCAAGTTTAGGGGTCCAAAATTTAAAATATAGGTTCAATTAGTCTATTGATTACTTCAACATGACTAGAGGGTGAGAGTGACCTGTAGAAACTGACGGGGTCCAAATTGCACTCCCAATTTGAGCTCAACGCTCAAATTTACATTTTCTATAAGAACATAATTTTAAGTCAATGAACTCGGGTTTGGGAAGGCCAAAATTGAAAATCTAGGTCTGATTAATTTATCAATCATTCCAACATGACCGAGGGTGATAATGACCTGTAAAAACTGACAGAGCCCAAATTAGACTCCCAGTTTGTGCTCAACACTCAAATTGTTGTTTGTCAAATTCAGTTAAGTGAAAAACATCTTGCTTTCAATTTTAAATAAAAAATAGTTCATTTATTTTGTATTTGATTTTAATTTTTCATAAATGATATATAGGATCATCCACCAAGAGGCGTTAGAGGAGACCACTAGGACGAGACATATGTAGAGGATTTGTGATTTTTTTTAATGGTGCTACTATTGTTGTTTGTGTGTATCAGTTTGTGTTGTGCTTTGGGTGGATGTGTATTGTGGTTTGTGTTGTGGATGGATGTGTATTGCCAAGTGATTTTTGTCATATCTATTAAAGTTTCTAAAATATATATATATTGACATTAGTGACCGATTATTGACTGACACCAATTGGTCAATAATCAATCGCAGATCAGTCGCAAAATCAGTTGCAAACATCCGCGACTGACCAGCAACGTAGTCACAACATCAATCTCTGAATCTGCGACCGACCTATTTTTCAGTCATAGTATTGATCACAGATAAAGGACCGATTTTGTGACCAAAAAACATTGGTCGCAAGGTCACGCTTTCCATAATTTTTGACCGTTTTGAAATGGGTTACCTTCAGTCGCAAATTTGAGACCGAGTTTGTGACCGAAGTTCATCAGTCGCAATATAGCATCCAATATTGTGCGAACAAAGTTATCAGTCGCAAATTGGTCATAGATCGGTCGAGACTCACCCTTGCTAACATTTTAGGATAATCTGAGGATCTCGAAGCCGAGGAGATAGCGAGTTCTGACAATAAGCACGAGGAGCAGTGCAATTTTGAGATTTAGAGCTTAGTTACTTAGTACGGGAAGAATAATTGTAGTTTGGGACATTTGAGATTGTATACTTGAGATTGGTTGTGTTATTTTACTTTGATTCTATGTAGAATATGATATGTGGATTATTAATTGGATGGACATTTGTCGTTTCTTTTCACTACAATATCGTTGTTTATTTGTGTAAATCTCAACCTTTATGACCCCTTGTGATGTTTCTCTCTTGTCCAACATGGGTCAGTGTGGTGTATAGGGCCGGAGGGGAATTATACTCCTCATTCAAGGTGACCAACTCGTCGAACCTCCCCCTAATGAGGTGGGAGATAGAATCTTGGCTACATTTTGCATCATGGTTTGTCGCATCCCTGATGTCAGCGTCCATTGAATCACCTCTCAATGGCATGGAAGTAGGTAAGCCTTGGAGATCTCGACGACAACCTTGGGGCATCTAGGGAGTGCTCGCCTATGAGTCGCAGGGCCATGGATAAGTCCCCTCCCCACTAGCATTGGTGAACATCTTCTTAGCTGCTACAATGCTCTACCCAGATAGTTGCTCAGACACTTTACAATGAGTTGCTTTGTGGTGCCCTAGCCTCCCAAACTAGAGGCCTCTTTTTGGGCCTTCTTCCCAGTTAAATCCCCCTTGGTCTTGAGAGCAGTCCTCTTCTTCTTGACCTTCATGGTGGCTTTAGTGCCCTTGTGAAGCTGTAACACCCTAGAAATTTGAAATAATATAAAGTAACATCTAGATTAATATAATAGCTTAATAGCTCACAATGAGGCTTGAATAAATAATACCCATCAAATGCATGAAAGTAGAAAATCTATTATCACATGTACGAAAACACACTTACAAATTTTACGAAAATCATATTTGGACTCTCGATAATATTTCCCATGAACCATAAAGAAATTTGGGCCAAGAAAAATCATTTGGGACATAAACTGTGACTTATTACAATAAATTGGAAATAAGTTCAAAACCTAGTATCACATGTATAAACATTGATCCAAAAATTTAATAAAAATCATAGTTGGACTCCCAATGATGTTTTCCAACACATATAAAGACATTGGACCCAAATCAGACTTTTTGGGTCAAGAAACAAGTCAATTGGGAATAAACCCCCAAAATTTGTATTGCTCCTTTGGGCTTATCCTAAGAAGGCTAATTAGGGTTAGAAATAAGTTTATTGCGGTAAAATTGACCCAAATTTGTGTCCTATCAAGAGAGGATGTTTCCTAATGGCTCCCCCACTCAAATCTACATGAGAATCCTCAAATTTGCGAATAGATGAACATTAATTAGCATCCCTAGTTTCCTAGTCACAATAGGACTCCAAATTACCTAATTCTATAAATACCCACCTTAAACCTTTTGAGGATGATTTGGCATCTTATTGGGGTCGTGTGGAAGTGAGCTAGGGCACTAGAAGAGGAGGAGATCTCCCCCAAACCTATGCTTTCTTCCCCAAACTTCTGTTGTGTTTCGTCCTGTAGCAACTCCTATCTTTGGAGAGCTCAAGGTAGGTGATTTCGGGCTTAAACCAAAAGAGACCTATACCAAATTGCACCTCACCAAGTCTAGATCATTGCGCATTTCCTTTGCCTAATTTTTTATGTAGAAGTATTAAGGGTTTTTTTATCGCAGGCGAGTCTAGGGTTCTTACTCCCAAACTTGTTTTCCACATCCGTAGGCCAAATTGATTCAAATAAAATGATAGGAATCTTCTTCATCAAGTTTACAATAGTTTCAAGTTTAGAGGTTTGCCAAAATCCCATTAGAACCCCTTTTTAAGCCTAAACATGAAGCTCGCATCGTTTCACTATAATCGGGATGGAAACCCTAATCTACGTCTAGACCCTGTAGCAACCCTAAATTTTTGGGAAAATAAAATTAAAAATTTATATTATTTAATTAGAAAATCAAATAAAAGGAAGATGTATTAAATCAACTAGGAAATCAAATAAGAGAGAATTAAATAAAACTCATTAAAAGAAAAGGAGGAATGGGCTTTGCTATATTGACCCATTGGAAATTAGTGGGTCAAAATCGGGATATAAAATGGGGAATAATAGAAAATATCCTATTTTCGTAACTAAATTATTACTTAATTAGAAAAGGTGTATTTAATGCATTAAATAGCTAATTTGAGTAAGACTTGGAATCCTAAAACCTACCTTGATTGATTGGCCACGAATTTGGCTCTCCCCACCCAATTAGGAGATCTCTTGCTTAAAAAGGGGAGAAGAAATTAGGAAAATTCGTAATAAAGAGGAATTAGAGTCATAATAGGAATGGAATGGGGAAAAACTTAATACCCTCCTAAACCCCTCATGGCCGCCCTAGCTCGAGCCAAGAGGTTGCTGGACCGGGAGGAGAGGCCAAGAGGAGGAGAAATGATGGAGAAGGAGAGCTCTTATGTTCTTCTCTGAGTTTCTTCACATTCTTGCCCTAGGAGAGAAAAATCACCAAGGGTAGGCATTCTCACAACTAAAATTATGAAATTTCGTTTGTAGGTTCTTCTTACCTCCATGTACAAAGCCTTCAAATTTTTATTATTTTCATCATCCCAATCTTTTCTTATTGATTTTTCAAGTTCTGCAACAATTGTGTGCCGAACCCTCTTCATGTATCCTGTTCTTCATGTATACTCAACTTGGGCCGCGAAATTTTTATGGGAGTTACTGTGGGTGTTAACTTCCTTTAGCCCCTAAAAGCCCTAATTTCTATCCATCCAATCATGCGAATTAAATCTTGATCACATCTGCATCTGTTTTAAGTTCCCATGAATACCAGGACTCAACATGTTCAAATCCTTGTTCATTTTCAATTCTAATTGTTGTAAGTTCTCACACATGTCTAGATCATTATGCAACTAGTCCCATGATTTTCACATCGCTTGTACATTTTGATGTATATTTTTGAATCACCCTGTGTCAAGGAGGGCAGGTCTTGGACCACAATCCAAGACATGTCTGACTCCTGCCGGACTCAGGTGCGGCCACCAGAACGCAACGGCCCGATAGGCTACGTTCTGTTATCTGATTGCATCAGCCTACCCCTCACGTTTTGAATGCGATAGGTAAGCCGTCGCGATCCCTGTGCCTGTCCCGTCGCGTTCTCAGTGCCTGTTCTGGAACCCTGTGCGACCCATGTACAACCTTGCTGCGATCAACTCTGTACCCGACGCGATCCTTGCTGCGTGTGTCGCGTTCAAAGGATTTTGTAGAAAACCCCCTATTTTACAAATACTCAATTTTTCTACTATGCTTATACCCTTTAATCTTGTCATACACGCAGCATATTCACATAATATAAATTGAATATTTATATGTGAATTAAAATATATACACATGACTAAATTTCCATCTATGATTTTCATGACACATGCACACACTTGAACCATCCCAGATATGGCATAATTGGAATGAAAATGATGTATAATTTATCTGGTAAATATGGAATTTAATTGCCTTATTTTAAGAGGTACTTTCTACTTTTGTGCGAGTTTTGGAAACCAATCTCGACGCTCCACTGTTCTAGAATCCTCTAGAACGTCGAACACTTGTTTCTATATTTACACATTTTCTTGACTTGGACGAAACTCTCCGTCATATACTCCTTCGCCGCCGACTAGTGAATCCTTGTTCAAGGCCTCCGTAAGTCTCCTTTGTCCATGGATTCCCACATGGTCGACGAGCTGGTTGTACCCTATGCCTATGAAACCCTTTAAGGATCATATGATCCAAACGATTTTAGAAGTTCCTCTCATCTAAATCACGTCGGACCTCTGGACTTGTGCGTAACATGGCCAGCGGAAGGGTAGTGAAATCCACCTGACTTCGAACACTGTACGCGGTGTTGTGCAACTTTTACTATCGTGTTACTCGTGCTATGCGCTATGACCATTAGCTCTCATTTATACTACTACTCTCTGTCTATTCACGTTCACTTGCTATCTCATCTATTCACTAGTGCTCTTATCTATTTCTTGGCATTCTTTATTGGCCATTGATTGATTGTCTAGATAAATAATAAACTAATGCCTGTGCAATAGGCCCGATCTGGTCCTGGGAGGAGCGCCCAAAGTGCCATTTGCCATGTGAGTTAACATGATCAGGATGTCGGCATTACATCCAGTGCCGGCTATCTAGATTAATCGAATGACAATCAAAGTGCTATGTTTCTCATTATCCATTGACAACAAAGTGCTATGCTATACTCGTTGTGCTATTACTATACTTGTGCTAGTTGTGCTGTGGCCATCCTGCTATTTCGTGCTATACTCGATACTCGTGCTATTTTGGAAAGTCTATATTAGGAAAGTCTTGCTATTTCGTTCATGCGCTATCCTGCTATCTTTTACCATACTTGACTCTCTTGCTCTGTCATTAGTTACTCTGCCTTTAAATGCATTAATTACTTAAAGTCTGCTTGAGCCTGAGATTTAAGTGCTACTGGGCGTTGTTCGCTCACCCTGCGGTTTTGGTTATTGTGTTCTCAGGTGAGACCGTGATGAAACTATACCTGAAGAGGACGAACAACCTGGAGTGATGTCATGAGTGCCCTACGTCCTAGTAATGATTAACATTGTAGTAGTTAAGTTGAGTTTAGTCTTTGCTTTTTCAATGTAATTGGGCCCTATAGATTGGCTCTGATATTAGTGGTTGTAACTAGACATTTGAAAAGTTATTAATGAGAAAGATTTGCTTTAGTATTATTCATTGCGCAATGGTTGATGTCTATTATTCTCTTTATAACCCTTCACTTGCAACTGCCTCGCGTTCTGATATTTGCGTCTGGGCGTGACAAGACCAGTGGATGCTGATCATGTAACGTCGTGACTGTTCGGATCCGGTTTAATGGTTCTGATGTAGTGCCCTCGACTGATGTAGGGTCATTAGGCCTTGGTTGTGGCTTCCATCTATTGCGCGGGTGTCTTGGGCCTCAAGTTTTAGCCCATTTAGCCTGTTGGTTTTCTGGTGGGAAAGGCGAGGAGTAGGTCGTCGTGTTTTAAACGCGATGGCTACCTACATCGCAATTCAACAAACCGCCTTTCTGGTCTGCGGTGCATTTGACGACAGTTCTGTACATCGCTTTTAATGTTTAAATGCGACCTCTGCCTCCGTCGCGATTTTGACTCTACATTTATTGCTCTAGTTCGGGCTAGATAGAGCAAGGTGGCTCTGTCCGACAGAGGGAGGAGGTTTTGCAGCTTGTCTGGCATTTTCGGCTTCCTGGTAGCTGGTCAAGCACAAGGTCCACGTGAGGAGGATGTCTGGAGCGTGGACTTGCCGGTGGTGTGACATTTTTTTTGCATTCTGCATGTCTTCAAGTTGGTAGGGAGACTTCCCCTTTCATTTGAAATATGTGAATGGTTTTAAGCTTTGGAAATCATGATAGGGTAGTGTGCCAAGTGTTATCTTCCATGTTAGTAGTTTAAATCATGGTTTAGAGTGGTTTGCATGATTTTTCCGGAAGAAGGGGAGGGTCTGACCGTTTGCCTAAGGAGGCAATGGGTCGAGCCGTCGCATTTTAAATGCGACAGTGTTCACATCGCGTTTTGGCTATTAACGCGATGGAATGGTCCGTCGCGATTATGTTTCCGGTTGATGTCTGCAACGATTAGCATGAAGGCAATGCTTTGGGCCGTCGCGTTCATGACTTCAGATTATGTGTTGCCTTGAAGGCGACAGGTTTGTTGCATCGCATTTATGTTCAGCTGGTTAGTGGCGACGTGTCGGGCCATCGCGTTTAGTGTCGCGACCTTGACCTTTGTCGCCATCTACTTGTAGACGTGACCATGGGGTAGTCACGATTTGAAAGGCGACATCTGTGTCCATTTGCATTTTAGCTTCGAGGTCTCTATTGTGCTGGTTGGCAGTGAGGGTCCTGTTTGGGCGCCTGGTTTTATAGCTATGTTTGGTAGTGTTTTGGGTTTGGCTATATTAGCGAAGCTGGTATAGGTTTAATGGTGTGATGGTTAGTGAGTTATGATAATTATTAATATGTTAATATTGCTAAATATGTTATAAGGTTATGTGTTCCATATGTATAGTTTATGAGTGTATTGCTATAGAGGTCATGAGATGACCAATGACAGGCAAGGTTATAATGTGGTTCATGTGTATAATGGTGTGTAGTTGCTTGAGGTCACGTGGTGACCAGTGGCGAGCTAGTTATGATATGTGTTTGTAATATGAGTTTTATGGTTATGTTAAGTGATCGGCATAGTTTGTGCATTTGCCGAGTTGGTGGTTCGACGCCTATTCCGAATGCCTCTCTAGTCGGGTACCTCAAGTTATTTGTGAGCCAAGCATGTTGTTTTTTGTTGTGCTCGGGGTTTGTCTTGGTACTGTGTGTACCATCAAGCTCTGTGTCAATTTCCTGGATACCCTCATTCCTGTGTTTGAGTTGTATGTCTGATTGAGGGAAAGACGGTAATGGGGCAGCGACTCGTGAGTTGTGGTTGGGTTCAGTTCATTTGTAGCGTGCTCGTGATGGGGGACAAACACAGTATGTTGCGTAGTTAGCAACCCGGAGGGGGGGGGGGGTGAATGGATTGCTAAAAATTCTTCTTGTAAAATTCTGTAAATTCAACACTTGATAGACAACACTAGGATCAATAGTTAAAGTTAGTGTTAATCAAACCAAAGAGAACAATCACACAACACATGAAATTTTATCCTGGTTCGAATCTCCTATCCCAAGGAGTCCTACGTCCAGTCCCCAATCAACCACTTGGGATTCCACAAAACAAGGGTACAGTCCCCCATAAGGACACTTACACATCCAGCAGCAGCTGGCCTTCTCTTCTCTACCAGAAGAGGAATCACGCCACCTGATGCAACAGGTCTTCTCTTCACACCCGAAGAGGAATGCTCACAGAAAAATGAGTTGAAAGAGAAAGGCCCTAAGACCAAGCTTATAGACAATGCTTGATATGAGGCAAAGTCTAAGAGACACACGATTATCTCAAATGAACTCTCTCTCTCTCTCTCTCAGATCTACACAAGCTCTCAAAAGCAATGCAATATTCTCACATAGAGCTATGGAAAATGGAATCGATGAGCTGGCTCTTGCTGTTCTTCAAGGACTAAGATTTTCTTGAGAAATAAGTATTCTTGCTGTTCTTCATGGAGTCACCAGTCTTCTATTTATCATCTTTGAAATAATTTGACCATTGTAGTATCCGTTGAAATATCCGTTGTCTCACATCTTCATGCACATTGGGATGTTTGGTCTGGAGCAAAGAGCAAGTGAGCCTGCAACAATTAATGCTAGGATAGACACATACACTAAAGAGGAAAGATTGTATGAATCTTCTATCCTCTTCTCAGGTTGATAGGTCCATCTTTGAGACGTGCGTTTCTACCAAAATCCTGCACACAATAAATGTTGACACATAGACAACTTATCTTTGTCTAAATTGTCAGTCAACATTAGTAGTCGTGGTGTATGAAGGTAAACTAAAAGGGAAATATTATTCTGTCATCATATAAGGCAAGACTTTATGCGACACAAGTGAGGTGAGCAAGAATATATTGTGTAGAAATAGTGTACCATCACAATGAATGTTGAAGACCGCAGGATACAGTATGTTGCGCGGGAAGGCTTTTTGAAATCAACGGAGACTTGAACGTATACATTTGAATATCATGTGGAGTGAATCTTTAACAAGAAGATAAAACAAGACAGTTCAATGGCTGTCTAAATTTTATATGCAAAATAGAGAGTTGATGTTCAAAAAACATTCTGTATGGAGAGAGATAGAGAGAGAGAGAGAGAGGAGAAAGGAGAGAGAGAGAGAGATGTGTTGATCATATAAGAATGTAATCTATGTTGAAACCAAGTTGATGTGAAAATAATCCTGTATTAATGTACTGAAAGCGATGTTCAAGTAAATCATTGTTTCACAGGAAGTCGTTGTAGAGATGAAATCATTATTTCATATGAAGTTGATGTTTTAGTGAAATCGTTGTCTGAATCATTGTAGCAACAACCAAATCATTGTAGCGATCAAGTCGTTGTCGCGGCAAATCGTTGTTTAAGTAAAACAGAATCGTTGTAGCGACCAAATCATTGTTTTCGTGAAATCGATAATGAAATTTATTTCAATGATGAAATCGTTGTTTAAATGAACTGATAATGAAATTGTTGTTTCAATAATGAAATCGTTGTTTTGATGATGAAATCGTTGCTTAAGTGAAATCGATGTTTAAGTGATATGAATCGATGTATCAACGAAATCGATGTTTAAGTGATTTGAAATCGATGTAGCAACGAAATCAACGTTAAGTGATATGAACGATGTATCAACGAACTCAATGTTTAAGTGATATGAAATCGATGTTTAAGTGATATGAAATCGATGTATCAAAAAATGTGATGTTTAAGTGATATGAAATCGGTGTAGCAACGAAATCATGTTTAAGTGATATGAAATCGATGTATCAATGAACTCGATGTTTAAGTGATATGAAATCGATGTAGCAACGAAATCGATGTCCTTCTGAGGAATCTTTGTGAGCTATTATATGAAGTTGATGTATACTTAGACAAAATTCATGCTTGAACTTTAAATACATTGAGTGTAGAAAACTTCTGATTTAATTGACTTGATGCCTATTAATAAGCTTCAGAGAAAGATGTTAGATAATGTTTTCAATGGTTTGTTAATCACCAAAGTACATATAATAAATAAAATTATATGGAGGTGGACTGATCACCAATCTCCCCCTTTTTGGTGATGACAAAATATAAAGATATTCAAGTGTAAAGGTGCTGAAATAAATTTGCTGAAATTTTTAAAGTATGTATTTCAGAATATTTTCTCCTCCTTTTATCATAAGAAAAAGAAACACAGGAGCCAAAGAAAGAAGAGAATAGATTAAGATAAATGGAGCCAAAGCAGCATATTCAATTACTTAATGGGGGTCAGTAATATAAAAGGCAGGAGACAAAAGTGAGGCATGGCGAGTAATGATTAGCCAAGCCAGATTTCCTGTTCTTCAAAGTAATTCTTAAAGGCACCCGAACTGATGTTGTAAGAAGGCCCCATATCTAGAAGAAGTCTCTTGATGTGGAGCTACCTCTGAGCTTCAATAAAAGTTGGCATACTCATCTTTACCAAGAGATGACCGGTATAAGCTAGTAGTCCCAAAACTGGCATACTGAAGAAATCTACCAATAGATAGAGGGGTAATCTTGTGCTATATAGTTCCCTCTTCAAGGGTACATAGATTTTGTACCTCTCAACCCAAATAGCAAGAGCGTCCTGAACCAAGTTAATAGAGTTGAGATCCAAGATTGTTCACTGATAGAATGGGTTTGATGGATCTGGACAGGGAGATATTCAAATTGTCTAATTGCTGAGCAGCTTGGGGATAGTTCTTCTCCCAGTCAGAGGAGAAATGTCTTTCACCTCAGACAAAAAGAGGAGCTAGGACATTGGACTTGATAAACCCCTGTGATATTCTCTGAAAAAAATCTGTGGAAAGCAAGAGGAGCTCCCTGCTGAACAGTAATTCTGGCCATGACTCTAGCAAATCTTTCAAAGATACTAGGACCCACAGTAGAGTCCATGAGCAAGGAATGTAGCTTAGGGAGAAACAATGTCTGACATCTTCAGAGTAGCAAAATCCATTCGAAGAGAAGTATGACAGGATTTTCAGTTCTGAGCTGAGCAATGGCTGCCCTGAATTAACCAAGCTGAACTTCTGGAAGTTTGTTGACAAACGATAATCATTGAACATTTGAAGTGACGGATTAACTTGATTTCCCTTTGGATGAAAGGACCCCAAGTATTTCTATGGTGGAGGATAAACCACTCAGTCAGTGTGAGAGGGTGGTCTGAGGGTGGGAACCTGTCAGATCTGGCAAGCACAAACTTTCTTTGAAGAGCTTGATTACCCCGAGCCCACTGGTCTTCAGTCTTAGACTCAGCTGAGGAGAAGATTTTGGACTAATCAGGTTTGAATAAGAAGAGATAGGAAGAATATATTGAGATGTTCTGTGAGATTGAGGTGAGGGAGGCCAAAAGTGCAGCAAAGGTACATTTTGTAAGTATCATAGTAGAGAAGTCTCCTTCTATTTACAACAAAGAGAGAACCAAGAGGAGGGATCGAGGTTCAGAGGAGAAAGCAAGTTCCTTAGAAGCTTTTCTCTTTGGAGGCAAGACTGGGAGCATCTTCCTGTGAAAACTAAGATGAAATAGAAAGGACTGTGTGAAGAATTGCTTCTTCAAACTCATCTTTAATGTCCTGAATGACATGACCTTGAACACTAGCACCCTCCAGAATAATAGTGATGAAGGATGGTGGAGTGGGTGGATGAAGAGAGGCAAAAGAAGTAGGAGGACTGGTGCAGATGGTCCAGCAGATGAGGGACTAGCAAAGATGATGCTGGAGGTTCTTCAAATGTTGGAGGAGGAGTGACAGTAGGAGAAATAGGTGAAGAAGAGGAGGTAGCAGGAAAAGGGGTAGTAGAAGAGATATGTTTTAGAAGTGGTTTCTTGGAGGGTTCAGGTACAGGTGGAGCAGTGAAGGATGTAGTTGGAGAAGAAGGGGCTGGAGTCTGAAGATTAGAAGGGACAGAAGGCTCTGGGGCATAGCAGCAACTCCTATAGATGCTTGAGACCCGATTGGCTCTGCCACTGACTCCACTAGCCTTGATGTCCGTACAACATCTTCAACTTCACATGGCCCTGATGGCCTGACTTCCTCTTCAGAAGGCCCTAGTGGCCCAATAACTGGTTCTTCTAGTACAGAAGGCCCTGTGCTAACTACTGGTACAGGTGAGTGGGAGCAGAGGGGCAAGAACAAATAATTGCACCCTCACAAAATCTGAAAGATCTGACACTAGCGGCATCAAGCTACCCAACTCACTTCTCATCTCTTGGAGCTTAGTTTTAACTGCTCCAATCTCCTTGGCTTCAGTGCTCTGACTAAGAAAGATGGATGTTACTTCAGATTGCTAAGAGCACAAAATCTCCCCATGTGCATTCAGTCTATCAATGACTAGCTTTAGTGCACAGAATCTTCTTCTTCTTGGATCTATGGTGTGCCTTCCTGGTGAGTAAAGGAATTCCTAGGGCAACACCCTTACTCTTTCCACCAGAGCTAATAAGCTAATAATGGGTTCAACATTCTCATCTGAGGTGTCTTCAACAATACCTTCCTGGAACTGATCTGCATGATCACTAGTAGTAGGCTCCCCCTCGAATCTCTAGCTCCCCCTGAGCTGGAGCATCTTCCATCTGAATGTCCTCAGTATGGCCTGGTGACACACTTCCGGAATGACTTCTGCCAAACTATCTTCCATAATGACATCTACAGCAGGAACCAAGGGATGTCTTCTGTGAGTATCTTCTTTCTCCCCCTCAGTGTGAGCAACAGTCTCTAAAGTAGCAGATTCTTCAATAGCAGGTGCAGGGACTATAGAGGGGATTACAGCTTCAGATGATTGCCCAATGGGCTCAATGTGCGGAGGTGATATTTCCTCAATCCTCCTTACAGATGCAGAAGGTTCTTCAATTCTGATATCTGCCTCTGCCTCTTGGACTAGTGGTATTTCAGGAGCTTCACCATGATGGCCTCTCCTTCTGCCACCGAAGTCTTTGTCCAAACATTTCCCAAAAGAGAAAAACCACTCTTCTTCAAGTTTCTAGACCGAATAGACTGACCCATCTTTTCCATCAATTCTCCCTTTCAGATCAATTTCATACTGATTGAAAATTCTGGTAAGCAACTGGGCATATGGTAGGGATAATGTCAACTTATTCTTCTTATCCCAAATCATTTCTGCAGTAGACTTCATCCTCTCTTTATAATCTGAGCCATGTTGATATCTTGATTTTTGATGGCCCAGAACATCATATCAGCATCTCCCTTTGGGCAAGTTGAAAAAGTAGCACTCCTCCTCGCACCCAATCTGACAGACTAGTAAATGCAATATTATGTTAAAAGCATTGAACTGGTTGATGTCGATCTTCCCATCCTTCAGTTTGTACTCTGTTCCAATGATCCCTAGCCCCATGGCATGAATGTCCACAAAGTCCACCAAACTGTGTCTGACTGTAGAAACTCCAAATAATCTTTCCAAAAGATCATGAGTGATGTTGAATGGGTGGTACCTTTGACTGTGGAAGAGAGAGACCCATCTTCTTCTATGTTCAGGCAAGTGTAGAAAGCTTTCGCGAGGTCTGGATAACTCACTTCAGAGATAGTACACAATCTTTGTGCACTTCATCCTCTGAATAGCTTTGACTATGCTGTGCATACCATGCTTCTCTAGGTCTTCTAGATCCACATAGCTTGATCCTTACAGCAGCAAATCATTCCTGTTGCTCCACAGTGAGGAAGGCAACGCTGTAACCACCCCACGCTACCGAAACTCCCAGAAGCAGCCATGGAATTAAGCAAGGAAGGGTTCTGGAAGATCGTGGAAAAGAGAGGAACAAGATCCCTCAAGAAATTTTAGCGGGAACAGAGAGATCCTTCGAAAACACACAGAGGGGATTCTGGAGTCGATGAGGGTTTTCACAGGCAAGCAAGTCGAAAGAGAAAAGAGAGAGAGGAAATCGATAAGGCAAGGATTTCGGACGTAACGGCAAGACATAAAGTAACTTTTTGAAACGCTAGAGTAATAAAAGCAGATAATGACAAGAGAGGAGAGGATTAGGGTTTAGGGTTTATGACGCAAGAAATAAAGGATTTACTTAATCCAGCAGAAAGGATAAGTAATATTCTAAATTTATATTTTAGTTATGTATAGACATATCTGTTACAAATTACACATGCTAATTCCCTTCTAGAGATGTAAATCTCTCTTCAGATAAGGCTTTTGTAAAGATATCTGCTAACTGATTTTAAGTATCTACAAATGAAATATATTATTACCATTAGATACATGATCTCTAATAAAATGATATCTGACCTCTATGTGTTTCGTCTTGGAGTGCTGCACTGGATTTTTCATCAGATTTATTGCACTTGTGTCATCACACAGCAGCGGACGGTCTTGATGTTCAACCCATAGTCTTCAAGCTGTTATTTGATCCGTAGAGTTGAGGCAATAGCTTTCAACAGCTACATATTCGGCTTTAGCTATTGATAATGCTACTGAATTTTGCTTATTTGAAGACCACAAAATCAAGCATCCTGCAAGAAATTGACAACCACCACTAGTGCTTTTTCTATCTGCTTTGCATCCCGCATAGTCAGCATCAGAATATCTAACTACCTAGTTTCACATGATTTAGGATACCATTGTCATGCCCCGATATTTAGCAGCGGAATAAATACCGGGGACTTGAACGAACAAAAAAGAACGTATCACAGTTGAATAGTGCAGAGTCACGATTGAACAAAAGGACGTATTGGAGACTATAATATGGTCACCAAAATATACTTTATCCATTCCATCCAACTATTACAACATTATATAAGAAGAACCCCTGTAAAGGGTTCATTATAAAATGCTCTCTAGTACATCTAATACTCAAACAACTATTCCTAGACTATCAACTCCTCATATGTGGGTGCTCATCACTCTTGCCCTACCCCATCTGACTCCTCTGGTTCCTCATCACTACCTGAAAAAGGGCAGATGATAGGGTGAGCGAACTAGCTCAGTAGGATTTACATCTCAACATTGTACGGGCACTAATATACATGATTAACATTTTAATAGGCAGATATGCACATGAATATGATGACAATGCATGCTTTTCTAACAAGTGGAACAGAGGAATAGAACGGATGTCAGATCAGATCAAATGTCGAGTTGCATATAGAATGGACAGATATTTCAGGAATAGAATCATATCAAAAGAATTGGCCATATTCACACAGATATCATGTATTCACATGATCAGACGTATCATATCAAATCTTACATATCAGATCAAAACAAACTTATCACATCGTATCATAATGAATGAAGGCACATTCTCACAAATCTTGCGTGTTTGTTTGTGTTATGCCAAGCACTAAAATCCATACTCCCGCGGTTAATAAGTACGTTGTGGCACTCCTCCCAAGACCGGGACTAGGCCCCTATTGCACAGGCATTGGATCAAATTTGGACCGAAGTCCCACGTTGTGCCGACAAACATATTCATATTATGGCCACAGAGTTTCAATAACAAGCTCGTAGTAAAAGGAACATGATCATTCATAGAGTCAAGGAATGACAAATAGCTCAGAGAACAAGGCAGGATAACGACGTATCTTATGTTTCATAATTCATTAATGTCTGACATGAGGATGTTTCTAAAGACAGATCATATGCAGAACATGTGCTCTCAATTTCCCCAAGGAGGGTGTGCCTATTTGTGCAAAAGTGTAAGTGTGAGTCACGGATCTTTCCTAACAGGTATGCAATGATAAATAATTAATTGAACACCGGAAAGCATGTAACTATTGAAAATCATAGCAAATCATGACATTAACACCACGAACAAGTCCATACAAACATGTATTCATCCCCACATTCATATCATATTCTTATCTTATCATTTGACAATAAGTAAGATCACAAGATAATCCAATGAACATAAGGACAATCACAATTACACTTTAGATCGTATTCATATCATTACTATTTTCCAATGGGTTGATTTATTTAGGTCCATGCTACTATATAACATCATGCACATGTTTGTAGACATCATGGAATGATCAGACCCAAAATATGCAAAATTTTTGTAAGGGTAGTGTCGACACACCCCTGACTGGTGTCGACACAATGCTTCAAACACATGGCAAAATAATGCAAAACTGGTCAAGTAGTGTCGACACTAGATCAAGTAGTGTCGACACGATGCGTCAAATACAAGGAAAAATGGTCAAGTAGTGTCGACACTAGATCAAGTAGTGTCGACACTAGAGACAGCTTCCAGAAAACCTTCTGGCCAATATGGGATAGTGTGTCGACACTAGATCAACTAGTGTCGACACTAGATCAGCTCCCAGAAACTTTCTAGGTCAAACTGGGACAGTGTGTCGACACTAGATCAGGTAGTGTCGACACTAGAGACCTTCCCAGAACACCTTTTGCTGTTTTGGGACAGTGTGTCGACACTAGCTCAACTAGTGTCGACACTAGAGGCCCTTCCAGAACAAAAACATATGGTCAAGTGTAACCCGAAAACACATCTCATGTAGCGATTCACTTTCCCTCTTGTAACTCTCTAACGAATGATATTTAGAATAAACGTTCAACATGAAAGATGACGAGGACAACTAGTAGAAGAACTTTGATGTGGGGGGTTTGATCTAATTCAGTCTCAAATCCTGAGAAAACATATGAAGATAACAGTCATGTAGCCCAAAATTGCAGTATCATGTAGTGACTCTATTCCTACACCTATAACTCTCTAACGAAAGACTTTTGGACAAAACGTCCAACATAAAGATGATCGTGACGTCACGTAGAAGAACTTTCATGAAGGAAGTTTAGTCTAATATGGTCTTGAATCTCATACATAATAAGAAGAACGGGAAAAGCCTAACTGGGCACGACTTAGGGAAAATGACCAATACTCCATGAAAATTGGGCAAATCAAGTGCAAATGAACATAGACTCGATGCTATACATGATGGTATAGGTTTTCTTTAATCTTGGCCCGAGAACACCTACCTTTAAATGCTAAGAACTCTCTACAGATTTCTGGGTTGATGCAGAGCGAGGTTGGGGAAGACCACGTTTCCCCAGCCGTTCTCCACTCCTCCAGCGCTCCAAACTTGCTGCTCACGACCCAAACTTGTTGCTAACCCTTCCCTAAATGTGTTTTGAGGAGTTCTTATAGTTTTAGGGTGTATTTACAAGTCCTCATGAGACTAGGAAAGGGGCTGCGAATTCTGTTCCCTACTTTCCAAGAAATCTAGGATTCTCTTACCCAAAGGAGGTAGCAAAGGTTTAGGAAAACCTCTTAGAGTTGGGTTCAGTTTTGGCTTACCTTACATCGCTAATCACCCTAATTTTAACCCTAACTTGCCCTCTCTAATTATGGCATAATACATACACTATTTTTTGGTATTTTCTTGTCCCAAAATTTTTTTATCCTTGGCCCAATGTGCTCCATTGGCCCAATCGTGTTAATGGGTTATTATTACATAATGTTGTAAGTCTCTCCAACCTGTTTATTTAATTATGGTTGGGTTATTTTTTCCGTGTTAACACTTTTCCGACTTAGTTTCCTAATTCGGGTAACTTGGTCACGTGTGACATATACTCGGCCAATAAGATTTTTTCGTTGCACGAATTCCTTTGTGGAACGCTTAGGGATAATATTTAGGGTTGGTTTATAATTTTTATAGAATTTCCGATGTGTTTTTCACGTACGATAGTGGTACGTAAGTTCTATCATTCCGATAATACGAAAGTTATTTATTTACTAATTTCATACTTGAATTTGTTCATGGGTCATGCGTTGTCCATTGATCCGATTTCTTTTTGATGGACTATCCCCTCATATTGTTTGGAGTCCACCATAATTTTCTCATTTAGTTTATGATCTCATTTATACCCTGATAATGGTTGTCCAACTTATTTCCTAATTACGATAAGAAGCCACACTAACTCTTAAATATATCCCAAATGACTTTTATTGACCCAAAATTCTTAATGGATCATTAGAGGATATTATTTGAAGTCCATCTATGATTTTTATTAAATTTCTAACTCATCTAAGTATGTGTGATAATGATTTCCTAACTTATTCCTTGATTACGATACTCAGTCGCATAACCTTAAACTTGGACCATCCCATTTTCCGTTGCACGAATTTCTCTGTGGGTCATTAGGGAGTATTATTTAGAGTTGAACTATGATTTTTATGAAATTTTCTAATGGGTTTTTGTATGTTTGCTAATGACACGTGCATTTTTGCTATTTCATCAATATTGATTTTATCGTTTTCGATTTATTTCTAATTTTCCATTACCAAATTTCTGGGGTGTTACAACCATAGTCCTAGGTCATGAGTTTTAACTAAATATCTAAAAATTCTTTTAACAGATATTAAATGAGATTTCTTAGGATCAGACTGATATCTAGCACACATACATACACTAAATAAATATCTGACCTACTAGCTATCAAATAAAGCAATGACCCTATCATACCTCTATAAAGTTTCTGATCAACTTTCTTACCTTCCTTATCACTGTCTAACCTAGTGGATGTGCTCATTGGAGTGGACAGTGGTTTAGCATTGTCAACCCAAATTTCTTCAATAATTCTTTGGTGTATTTTGCTTGACAAATATGTGTACCTTCATTGCTTTGCTTGATTTGTAATCCAAGGAAGTAGTTGAGCTCTCCCATCATGCTCATTTCAAATTCTCCTTGCGTGAGCTTCTCAAAGTACTTGCACAAGGATTCATCAGTAGATCCGAATATAATATCATCTACATAAATTTGTACAAGTAATATATTTTTGACTTTTGATTTAATAAACTGTGTACTATCTGCATTTCCTCTAATAAAACCATGATTTAATAAGAATGCACTAAGTCTTTCATACCATGCTCTCGGTGCTTGTTTTAAACCATATAATACTTTATGCAATTTAAAAACATGATTTGGAAATCTAAATCATAACTAGGAGGTTGTTGCACATAGACTTCCTCCTTTATATAGCCATTCAAAAAAGTAGAATTAACATCCATTTGAAAAAGTTTTAAATCTATGCAGATGTATATGCTAGTAATATTCGAATAGCCTCTAGTCTAGCCACTGGTGCATAGGTTTCATCAAAATATATACCTTCCTCTTGGGAATAGCCTTGAGCAACCAGTCTAGCCTTGTTTCTTGTGATAACACCAACTTCATCCAATTTGTTCCTGAACACCCATTTGGTGCCAATCACAGGATGATCTGATGGTCTCGGAACAAGGGACCAAACTTGATTTCTCGTGAACAGATTAAGTTCATCTTGCTTGGCTAGAATCCAAGATTCATCAGACAGTGCTTCATTGACTGTCTTTGGCTCTATTTGAGATACAAATGCTAAATAATCACAGGGAATATATTACCTCTTGTTCTTACCCCACCTGATGGATCTCCAATGATGTTATCAATAGGGTGATCCTTTTTGTACCTCCATTCCTTTGGAAGATCATCACCATCCTTGATGGCAGATTCTTTCAGCTTCTAGGTAAGACTATTTGTGTCTCTCATCATCACTTACAGATTCCTTTCTCAAGGAAGGGTTAGATTCATAAAAATAATATGAACAGTTTGTTCAATCAATAAACATCTTTTATAAAAACTATATAGCCTTGGATTTAGAAGTGTACCCCATAAAGATCCCTTCATCGGATTTGGGATCCAGCTTACCTATTTCTCTCTTACCATTGTTGTGGATGATGCATGGACATCCAAATGTTCTGAGATGACTGAGCTTAGGCTTCCCTTGCTTGTACAGCTCATATGCAGTTTTCTTAAGGATTGGCCTGATCATGACTCTATTTATAATATAACATGCTGTTTACAGCTTTTGCCCAGAAATATCTTGGAAGGTTATATTTAGATATCATGGTCCTAGCCATATCCAACAAGGTTTTATTCTTCCTCTCAGCTACTCCATTTTACTGTGGTGTTCTAGTGCTGAGAAATTGTGTTCAATTCCCATATCATCACAGAATTCCGCAAACATGTCATTCTGAAACTCTCCTCCATGATCTGATCGGATGCTTATGATATTGTACTTCTTATCTTTCTAGACTAACTTATTGAACTTCACAAAACTGTCAAATGTGTCATCCTTATGCTCAATAAATGACACCTATGTAAATGTTGAATAATCATGAACTATGACAAATTCGAAATTCTTTCCTCCCAAACTAGTTATTCTCAATCGTCTAACAAATCCATATGTAGCAGTTCTAGTGGTTTGGAGGTAGTTACTACTGTCTTGGATTTGAATGAGGATCTTGCATGTTTTCCTTTCGCACATGGTTCACAAACGCTGTCCAGTTTTGAATTTATTTTTGGCAAACCTTCCACTAGATCATGTTTGATGAGTTTTCTTATGCCATCCATGCTGTAGTGACCTAACCTTCTATGCCATAATTCAGCGTTTTGCTCTTTACTTGCTGCTAGACAAATGTCTTGATCTTTCAATTCTTCTAGTTGCAGTACATACAGATTCTTTTCTACTGACTTCGAAGACAATTTTACCATCCTTGATAATTAAACACTTAGATTCCTGAAACTTGATCTGGTGACCCTATCGCACAGCTGACTAATGATGATTAGATTGTGCTTGAGTTCTTTGATGCATAGAACATTTTCTATAAGGATTCTATCTTGACTTCCAATAGATCCATATCCAATTACAGACCCTTTTCCATTATCGCCATAGGTTACTGTACCTTCTTCACTTTTGATTTGAGAGAACAGTTTATTGTTACCTATCATAGCCTTGAGCACCCGCTGTCCAGGTACCACTTTGATGCTCTAAGGCTTCCCTACAATAAATCAATGAGATTTAGGTACCCAACTTCTTTTGGTCCTGATTGGTTAGCTTCTTCATAGTTTCTTTTGGGAATCTATTTTAAGTGTTTGGTTGTACATGTTAGTTAGTGTGACATAATTGTTACAGTGTGTGAGCAATGAATATTGTTATTATCTTATTTGGATTATGATTCTTATTTTTATTTATTTTATAATTACAATTTGTTCAACTACGAATTTTGGAGTAGGATAAATTTTAGGGTGAATTTCAGTTTCTTCATTTTCTGGTGGGGTACATCCTAAGCCATACTTTTTCTTACCTGATCTTCTTGCTGCTTTTAATATTAAAGAGGATTTTCCATTAGTAAAATTTTCAACTGTGGTCATTAAATATTCATTATCTTTTGTTATTATGTTAATTTCACTTTTAAGTTTGATTATGGTTTCCTGATTTTCTAAGTTTAATATCTTTTCATTTTTATTCTTTATATCTTCACATAATAGTTCATTTCTTCTTTTTAATTCAAAATTTTGTTTTTTTAACTGTTCAGTTTCAGATTTTAGATCTGAGTTAGTCATTTCGAGACATGCATAGTTTTTCTTAGTTGTTTTTAACAATTTATAGACTTTTTATATTTACTGTATAATTCGTTAAAAGCATCTTCTAAACTATCTAAATCTGATTCATTGTAAGAAGTAAAAGATGAGTCGGAAGTTACCTTATCATCAATATTTACCATGAAGGCTAGGTTGGCTTTTCTTCTTCTTCTTCGCTGGAGCTTGACTCACTGTCTGAGTAACTTTCGTTGTTCCATGCAGCAGCCATGGCCTTCTCTTGTACCTTTTGAATTTTTTTGTGTTGTCGTTCTTCTTGAATACAATTTTCTTTATTTTGGACGCTCGGCTTTGATGTGTCCAGGCTTCTTGCACTCGTAGCATATAGGTTCAGATCTCTTGACTTCTTTACCTTCAGATCTTTTGACGTCTTTACCTTTCTTAAAATATCTTCTTCTTGAGTGGTATTTCTTTTTAGCTAGTATACGTTGCAGTCTTTTGGAAAGAAAGGCTTCTTCATCTTCACTGCTCTCATTGCTTTTGTCACTTTTTGATTCGCCATCAGATGTGTCTTCTGTGGCCTTGAGAGCGTTGTTGTGCTTCTTCTTGCTGGAGGATTCTCCCAGCCTTTCCATGTTTATCTCATAAGCCATCAAAGACCCAATGAGCTTTTCAAGAGACATTCTCCTTAGATCGTTGGCTTCTTCTATAGCTGTAACCTTTGGAGTACATGAGGTTGGTAGGGATCTTAGTATTTTTCTTACCATGTCTCCAATTTCATAAGTTTTTCCAAGACCAGCCAAACCGTTTGTGATGTCTGTGAATCTACTATACATTTGAGAGATCGACTCTCTAGACTACATTTGAAATCTTTCGTATTGAGTTACCAGAATATCTATCCTTATTTCCTTTACCTTGTCTGTTCCTTCATATGTGAATCTCAGCTTTTCCCACATTTCCATAGCTGACTTACAGACTAAAATCCTGTTGAATTCTTTCTTACTGAGCGCACAACACAATATACTCTTAGGTTTGCTGTTTTGAGATATTTTCTTCTTGTCTTCATCTATCCATTTGTCTCTATTGTTGGTTACCAAGAGGTCACCTTCTTCGACAATTGACCAGAGCTAGAAATCGAGACCTTGAAGGAAGAACTCCACCCGAGTCTTTGAGTAGTTGTAATCTTCACCGTCGAATAGAGGAGGTTTGTTGACGGACTGACCTTTTGTATATCCTTGAGCTACCATTTATCTTTGCTCTTAAGACCGTGAGATCTACTAACTTGAAGAGACTTGGCATTGATACCAATTGTTGCCCAGATAGCAAGCCCAGATAGGGGTGAATGGATTGCTAAAAATTCTTCTTGTAAAAATTCCTGTAAATAATCACACTTGACAAACAACACTAAGATCAATATTTAAAGTTAGTGTTAATCAAAACAAAGAGAACAATCACACAGACAACAGGAAATTTTATCCTGGTTCGGATCTCCTATCCCAAGGAGTCTGACATCCAATCCCCAAGCAACCACTTGGGATTCCACAAAACAAGGGTACAGTCCCCCTTAAGGACACTTACACATCCAACAGCAACTGGCCTTCTCTTCTCTACCAGAAGAGGAATCACACCACTTGATGCAACAGATCTTCTCTTCACACCCGAAGAGGAATGCTCACAGAAAAATGAGTTGAAAGAGAAAGGCCCTAAGACCAAGCTTATATACAATGCTTGATCTGTGGCGATGTTTGAGAGACACACGATTATCTCAAATGAACTCTCTCTCTCAGATCTACGCAAGCTCTCAAGAGCAATGCAATATTCTCACAGAGAGCTAAGAGCTATGGAAAATTGGAATGGATGAGTTGTCTCTTGTTCTTCTTCAGGTGACTAAGATTTTCTTTGAGAAATAAGTATTCTTGTTGTTCTTCATGGAGTCACTAGTCTTCTATTTATCATCTTTGAAATAACTTGACTGTTCTAGTATCCGTTGTCTCACATCTTCATGCACGTTGGGATGTTTGGTCCGAAGCAAAGAGCAAGTGAGCCTGCAGCCATAATGCTAGGATAGACACATACACTCATGAGGAAAGATTGTATGAATCTTCTATCCTCTTGTCAGGTTGACAGGTCCATCTTTGAGATGTGTGTTTCTACCAAAATCCTGCACACAATAAATGCTGACACATAGACAACTTATCTTTGTCTAAACTGTCAGTCAACATTAGTAGTCGTGGTGCATGAAGGTAAACTAAAAGGGAAATATTATTCTGTCATCATATAAGGCAAGACTTTATGCGACACAAGTGAGGTGAGCAAGGATATATTGTATAGAAATAGTGTACCATCACAATGAATGTTCAAGACCGCAGGATACAGTATGTTGCGCGGGAAGGCTTTTTGAAATCAACATAGACTTGAACTTATACATTTGAATATCATGTGGAGTGAATCTTTAACAAGAAGATAAAACAAGACAGTTCAATGGCTGTCTAAATATTATATGCAAAATACAAGGACTCGACTATACTTGCAGCTGGTGCTTCTCCATGGCGACAGAGGGGGGAGCTCCTGCTCCCCCCCCACTCCCCCTTGCTGCAGCTCCTCCTAGTCCAGGCGCTCAACCTGCAACTGCAACTCCAACCACCACAGCGCCAAGCAGGAGCGTGTGGGGTTCTGCTACTGGCGCAACCCCTACCTTTGCCCAAGTCCTCCTCAGATCAATCCAACCTCGAGCAGTCCCAGTTCCAGTACACCCTCCAGCTACCACTGATGCTGGAGAACCAGCTGTCTTCTTCTCACCTGAGGAGGTGCAGCTGTCTTGCAAAGCCCTAGATCTTGTTGTTATTGCCAAAACCCCACAGGGCCGGCCACCCTTCCAGGATATCAGAAGCCACCTAACCCAGTGGTTTAAGCTTCAAGAAGACTTTCTCATCAGTGCCCTGGATGGGAGGCATCTCATCATCAGATTCAGAAACGAGGAGGACTACTACAAGGTACTTCTGAAAGACACAGTTTTTGTTCATGGAAAGCTCTTTAAATTTGCCAAATGGACCATGGACTTCTCTCCAACGAAGGATTCTCCACTGGTTCCCGTCTGGGTGCAGCTGCCTGGCCTCCCGGCAAATTTCTTCTGTGAGCCCATGATAAAATCCATCGCAGGGAGCCTTGGCCCTGTACTGAAGGTTGATCCTAACACCTCCAGGATGATAAGAACAGATGCTGCACTGGTTTGTGTTCAGATGGATGTTTCTAAAAAGCTCCCAGATAGAGTCTAGGTTGGGATTGGAGCAGGAGGTTCATGGAAAGCTATTATCTACCCAGCTCCTCCCATGTTCTGTACCGGTTGTTCAAGGCTTGGACACACTACAAAGAACTGCCGTCAAGCTGCTTCAGGGAGCAAGGAGACAACGACCAAAGAAGCTCAGGAAGAAAACATCCAACCACCTGCTGTCCCCAAAGCCACCTGGAGGCCAATCAGAGCAGGGAATCGACCAGAAAAATCTCTTAGGCCAGCACAAGAGAACAGTGAACCCACGCAAATGCATGAGATGTACAGTGCTAACCATCGTATGCATGGACCACCCACCACTGTTCACAGCATTAATAATCAGGAGCAAACCCAAGACAGTTATGACCAAGCCCAAGAGGAGGCACACAGTGAGGTTAATAATAAAGGTGATTATGAGAATGGAACTCCCACTCAAGTGGGCAGTCATATAGCCAGTCCTTTGTCAATTAATGCTGCCCCCATAAAGAACAAACAACTCATTGCCAGAACCAGCAACACAGCCCACAGGGTGTTCGATGAAATGCCAGCACCACCAGATAGCTCCCAAAGTGGCAACAACTTCCTTGAGGGCAAGGAAGGTGGGCCACTCAACACACAGCCTTCTCTTCCATGTGACTTACAGCAAGAGTGCTCTCTCATAACTCATGAGCATAGCTGACGTACCACTGAAATCTCTGACAGCCAGCAAGATAAAGTTAATATTAAAAAGGCCCCCGACGGGAAGGAATCCCAGGAACAACCGGATCCCCGCAAAAAAAAGAAGGGAAAGAACTACTCAAAGAATGAAGGAATACCTGCAACACAACCACCAAGTAGCCAGGGCATCATAATTTCACTTCCGATTATACACAATGTCAGAGCAGCCCCTGGTTTAACTCTACCTGAAGATGACAACCTCAATAATTTACATGTGGCTTTTGTCGGGAAACACAAGCCACAGCAGCAACCAAGAGATGAAGGTGTCCGAACCCGTGGTGGTTCTCATGGCAATACATCAAGCCCCAAGATAGATGAATCCAAAGATCCTAATCTGGAACATTTGGGGCATTGGCAACGCCCAGTCCATTAGGAGGCTCAAGATTTTGAAATGCAGGTATAATCTGTCCATAATAGCTGTTATAGAACCTAAGAAAAAAACTTCTTGCATTGATAATTACAAAAATAAACTCCACATGGCTCACTCCGTAGCTAACATGAATGAGAAAGCCCGTATGGATGGTTTGGGAGGACAACATCAACATCTTGAAGACTGATCATAGTGATCAGTTCATCACAGTCACAGTATCATCTGGTTTCTGCAACAACTTCTTTTCTAATGATTGTGCATGCTAGTTGTATTGTGAATGAGAGAAGACTTCTGTGGGATTACATGATTGACTTTTTTGCCACCTGCAAAGCCCCTTGGCTGGTGGGGGGGGGGGATTTCAACACTTACCTAGCTCTTAATGAGAAGAAAGGAGGTAAGAGGTGTCTAACTAAATCTGTCATGGATTTCCAAGCTTGTGTGGCGGCTGCCGGGATTGAAGACGCCGGATTCAGAGGAAGTAAGTATACATGGTTCAATGGCCAGCAAAATAACAGAATCTGGACAAGAATTGACCGCCTATTTTTCAATGCCGAGTGGGCCATCTCGTGCCCCGCTGTCCAGGTTCAACATCTGGACATGGCATGCAGTGATCACTGCCCACTTCTCATATCTAGCACAACAAACATCAAGAAAGGCCCATCAAGGTTTACCTTCCAGCATATGTGGTGTGGTCATGATAATTTCATAGATGATTTTGCCAAAGCCTGGAGAATGGCCCCAACTTCCAGTAATCCTATGCTCAATGTCATCCAAAAGCTGAAACACATGAAGATGTTCTACAGAAACTGGAACAAAGATGTTTTTGGCAACGTATCCCTCAATGTCCAAGAAGCTGAAACCATGCTGGCTACTACTCAAAAGGCCTATGAGGAAGATGATTCACAGCCCAACCATATAGCTTTCACTTCAGCCAAGGCGAAACTGGAACAGATCCTCCTACAGGAAGAAAGATTATGGCGCAAGAAATCCAGACTTAAGTGGTGAAGGATGGAGACAATAACACAGAATTTTTCCATGCATATGCACTCACATAGAGGAAAAACTCCCAGATCTCCAAGCTGCACAAGGAGGATGGCACGGTTGTGAATGGTGAAGATGAAATTGCAGATCTATTTGTTGACCACTTCTCCAAAGCTTTTAGTTCTGCACCTCACCAGATCCATCTAGGTATCCTCGAGCATATACCCCATCTGCTCGCTGAAGAAGATAACTCCATGCTCTGCAAGGTACCCACTCCAGAGGAAATCAAGCAAATAATCTTCAGTATGGACCCCGATAGCGCCCCGGGACCCGATGGTTTTTCGGGCACTTCTTCCATGTGTGCTGGGACTTCATCAACATGATATGATCGCTGCTATCCAGCCCTATTTCTGTGGTCACCAGCTGCCCACTGGCCTCACTTCATCCCTCATCACTCTTATCCTGAAAATGGACAGCCCAAAGGTTTGCTCCGACTTCAGACCCATAAGCCTATTATTTTCTTTACAAGGCTATCTCCAGGATCATCTCCGACAGGCTCGGCACGCTCCTTCCATGTCTGATTTCTGAAGAACAGGGGGCCTTCACCAAAGGGCGAAGCATCGCTGAAAATATTCTTCTTACTAAAGATATGCTCAAGCACCTCGGAAGGCCTTGCAGGGGGGTAACATGATTATTAAGCATGATATGGCTCAGGCGTATGACAGACTTGAATGGGATTTCCTATATGCAGTCCTCAACAGATTCAGTTTCTCTCTTCAGAACATATCCAACATCGAACCACTGCTCTCAACTGCTGGTTCTCCGTCCTTCTTAATGGAAAGATGCATGGTTTTTTCAAGTCCTCCCGTGGGGTGAGGCAGGGGGACCCCGTGGCACCAGCACTCTTTATCCTCGCGGAAGAAGTTCTCAGCAGAGGACTTCGGCAGCTATTTCAGAACTGCAGTAGCGGATGGTACCAAACCAAAGCTAGATGCCCGGTGGTCTCGCATCTTCTCTTCGCGGATGACACACTGATCTTCACTAATGCTGCTGTGAGACACTTGCGGAGGCTTATGGCCTTTCTTAAAAGCTATGAGGAAGCGTCCGGATAGCTAATAAACAAGCACAAAAGCTTGTTCTATGTACCTGTTAATGCTGAGGAAGGTCTGGTCCAGAAAGTCTGCAATACCACTGGTTTTGTCAGGGCTAAGCTGCCAATCAAATATTTGGGTGTGTCCATTTATTTTGGCCGTCAGAAACCTACTCACTTTGCTACCATACTTGCGAAGACAGTTAACAAATTGCAAGGTTGGAAGACCGATTTGTTATCTGCTGGGGGAAAACTAATTTGATCCAACATGTTCTGTCTGCAATGCCCATCTATACCATGAATGCCATGCTGATTCCTTCAACTGTTCTTAGAGCTTTTCACAGGATCCTTGCCAACTTCTTTTGGGGATGATATGAGGGATCCCCCTAAAAGCACTGGAAAAACTGGAACACTATAGCTCAGCCTAAGGAGTGTGGAGGTCTAGGGGTCATGAACCTGAACCACATGCAAATCGCTCTTCGAACCAAAATGCTGTGGAGAGCCTTGACTACCGATTCCCTATGGGCCAAATTCTTCAGGGCCAAACACCTATTCAATTGTCATCATTCAGAAGCCCACTTTCCTTTTATGGTGGCTGCCGACAAAAGGTTATGGCAGAATGCAGCTCGTATCATCCACAAGAACCACAGAATCATTGCCATGGATAGTGGTTCCAAAGAACATTTCTGGTATGATATCTGACCGGGAACACACCTCTGAAAGACTACATACCTGAAGACATATGGATCAATATGCCAAGCAAGGATTGCACCACCCAACAGGCTTTCAATGACCCGATGAGTAGTCACCTTCAGATTGCACTCCGGCATTGCCCCCAGGACCCGCTTGTCTGCTTCTTGACCAGCCACAACACCCATGACACTTGGATCTGCCGCCCTACTCAGAATGGTAAATTCTCCACCAAATCAGTCAGGTCCATCCTCACCCCTAAAGCTGATCAACAATGGGCTGTTCTCTGGTCTCCATATATTCCACTCAAGTGGTCTACCCTGGCTTGGCGTATCATCCTTAATGATGTACCTGTTGATGGGACTGTCAAAGAGCAGGGTGTTCCTCTCGCCTCCAGATGTTCTTGCTATTCAAATCCCCAAGAAGAGACCGCCCTTCATCTATTTTCACAGGTAACATAGCAACTCAGATCTGGTCCGCCCTGGCTCACCTTCTGCACTTCAACAACACAATACGACTGACGCGGCTGAGAGTCTCACTGATTTCTTAACTTGCCAGAAACCTTGTTAGGATCGATTATTCGGTTATGGCAAAGCTAGAAGGGGGGGTTGAATAGATTTGCAGCGAAAACTTAGGTAATTTAAAATTACTTCGGATTAAAAGATCTACTCAATCAAAACCCCTTTGATCTGATGTAATGTGTGTGAGCAAAATAACAGTTAGTGTGTATACGAAATCCCTATGCATGCATCTAGCGCAATACAATGCAAACCACAAATCAAACCACAGTGCACAAGGGATTTTTTAGGTGGTTCGGAGATCACACCACGTGACCCCTACGTCCACCCCCCACACAGTGAGGACACACTACTCAAGAACTGAGTACAACACACACACGAGCACACCGGCTCAACCACACACACACACGCTAGATCAAGTCCACAAAAGATCAGATCCTCTAGCCTTGATCTGACCAACACACCACACACACATTGTCTGATGCAAACACTCAATCAGAACAACAATCCACATGTGGATCAAGCACAAGGAACGCTTGAACCACTACCACACACACAAAGATATGAAAGGTAGAATAAAAGAAGAGTTCTGAGTTGAAGATCAAATCCAAATGAAGAACCCCTCGTGGTGGTCGTCCAAAAGAACTTCAAGCTTTGTCTTGACAGGTATCAGTTGATGGAGAAGCTTGAAAGATGGACAAATCAACTTCAACTCCGCTCGTGAGATGGATCTTCCTCGCACTGGATGGAGAGTTGAAGCAGAGAACAGGGGAACCTTCTTCTTCTTGTTCTTGGCTTAGGGTTTTTTGTGTGGAGGCTCCCTTGCTGCGAAAATAGCCTCATATGATCCTTATATAATGGTGTCCAAGCATAGAGAGTCGTGCTAAAAGGAAACACCCAAATATAGATCATATCCTGGCCATTAGATCTTCCCAAAACTCCGTCTGTCGACAGCCGACTTGCTGCTGTCGATAGATGCTGACAGGTTTGCAAAAACCAGAAGACTGGGCTTTTTGGAAATAGATTTCTGAGTGGATCTGTCGACAGACGAAAATCATCTGTCGACAGATGCACTATTCATCTGTTGACAGATGCACTATTCATCTGTTGACAGGTGCACTATTTCAGCAACTTGTCTTGTTCTTTTGCACTTAGATTTTGGGCTTTGTCTTGTGTACATTCACACCTACATTAAAAGACATAATTAGTGAGATATAATGAACATATAAAACATGTGTTTCATTTGCATCCAATTGTCATTCTCATCATGTTTCACACATTCATAACACATCAATTTTATCTTGTTCATGAAATGTTCATCATCAAAAACAAACATAACATCAATTAGTATTGCTCATCATCAAAAACATTTAAGCACTTGTTGTAACCCAACATTCTCCAATATGAAAACCCAACATTCTCCCCCTTTTTGATGATGACAAAATTTTCAATTTATGCACAATTGATGTTTCTCCCCCCTTTGACAACATTCAAAAAGATAATGAGTGCACACAAGTAAAAGAATGAAGCAAAGAATTGTGTGACCACATAATTGAATTGTGAAAGATATGAGTGGGGAATGAGTGTTCAAATGAGATTGCAAGGTTGAGAATAGGTTGATACCCACTACAAAATGTCATAAACACTAGTATTAAGACACATAAAAATTCTACAATGGTTAAGAGATAATACTCCGGGAATCTCAAGTTATAGCATGTAGAATACATCGTTCAAAAACACATGAAAATGAGATAACCTTTTGAATAAAACCATTGAAGAAAATCATATACCTTAGTGGGTGATGTTCAGTTGGTAAATGAAAGCAATGTCTACATGAACAATTGACAATAGACAACCCATTGCCCTTGATTTAAATCTTGGAGGCTCCACTCTATTTCTAACATTTGAACAATTTAAGTGGTAATTAGGATCACTTTTACCTTTTGACATGAAGGTAGACATTTGGGATGCCCGTACCCCCAGTTACTCAGTGTGAGTGACCATCATACCATTATGCAGAGATAATGAAAGGACTTTTTGACGCGAAGATAGACATTTGTGATGCCGGTGTCCCCAGTTACTCAGTGATACTCATCATTGCTCTGCCTTTGTCCCAATTCACATATTGTTTTTTTTTTTTTTTTTGACTTTAGAAATAGGTAGCTTTTCTTTTTTTTTTTTTTGTTGGAAAATCAAGTTCAAAAGGTTTATTAAGGTCAAAGGCCAATGCAAAGACATTAAGTTCAAAAACCTTCTTACTTGTCAATCCATATAGGAACATGATCATCCACAAGGGAGTTATTCAAGTGAGTTAGGTTAAAATCATTAGATTTGTTCAATGTTTTCTAGATGATACAACCTAGACTCAATCACAAAATATTATTTCAAAATCATTGTGATTAACCATATGTCTTTGATACTATGTGAGGATGAAAGGTTATAATGAATATTTATACCCAATTCTCCCCTGCATCAATGATATGAACATACTCATGAAGAAATTATGAAGAAGGATGAAGAATTTACAGAAAATGTCTATCTGTCGACAGCAAGAATGTGCCTGTGGACAGATGCACACAGGCCTGAAAGGCTTGGTTCTGGGAGAGCATGTCTGTCGACAGATGTGATAGTGCCTGTCGACAGATACTTGAGAAAATCAGTTTTGAGACATAGAATTGAGTGACATGAAGAACAAGATTTTGAGAAGTAATTACACAATGAATATGAAGGGTTTCTCTCAAGTATTTCACTCAACCTACCTTGAACTTACTCCCCCATAAGATGTGCATGTGATGAGACAACTTTCAACCATGATATATATACATTCATGATAAGCACTTGCACATAGATTTCATGAGCATTCATGAGCATATGAGCACTTTCAAATTTACTCCCTCATAACACATGCATAGTAAATGTATCAAGCAATTCACAAATTATTAAGCACTCAACTAGCCTTATGCATTACATGACTTTTGGTACTTGGCGGAGTATTTTACTCACGCATAATGATAGTTTCCAAACAGGCATAACTTGTTTTTCCACATGTCATCATTTGATATACCAAGAGGTCATGAGCACAGTTACACAAGCAGGATGGCATGATTCCAATTGCTAAGTGGCATTGTCATGTGGGGGTATCAACAAAATACATTCTTCATTTCTCAGATAGAATTAAAAATCCATTTCAATTCTTGCAGTTCAGGACTGAAGTGACAAAGAGATTTTACCTGAACAGTCTTCAATCTCAGAAAAAAAATTTACCTTTGTTCTCCATCATTTCTTTCCTTGCACAGCCAATGGCATGAATCCATTTCTAATTTTTGGCTGCAAGACATCTCAGCTTGTTGATCAAGCTTGTTTTGGGACCCACACTTGCTTGGGTCCTGCAATGACATTAATGTTAGAATCTAACAATGAAGATTTCAGAATCCAAAGTGATTTGGTTTTTGGATTTCTATTGTTTTTTGCAGTTTTCCTGTTCATAGATACATGAAATTTTTGATCTTTATGAACATGATGTTTATCCTTGTGTGTATGAACACATGGATTATTATGGAGCTTTGAAGCATGCACAGAATCATGTTTTTATGCCAACAGTTCTTAGAAATATGACCAATTTTATGACATGAGAAGCATTGGACTGGTTTGGCATGATTATGACAGTGTTGACCTTTATTCCAGCATAATTTAGCAAGATGACCAGGCCTATTGCATTTAAAACAAATGGGTTGAGCATTTACCTGAGGTACCATAGTATGAATGCATTTGCTGGAATTTCTGAGGTCCTTTAGAGTACCTTTGATTATCCTTGAGTTGAGAAGAAGGAGATGCTACCCTTTGGTATCTCTTGACGTGATGTGGAGTTGGAGATTTCCTTGAAACATTCTGGGCCTCTGGAGGAGGTGTAGAGACCCTGTAGACTCTGTTTTCTTCTCCATTTTCTTTTTCTGGTTTTCAATTGAAACATGATTCTTCCTATTTGGAGCCTTTTTGTTCAATTTTTCTTTTCAGCTTTCAATGCAACAATTTCTTTTTCAGAAGTTAGAAGTTGGCTTTTCATGACATCCAGACTATTTTATATTTTGTTCTTTTCAATTTCACTTTGAACAATTTGATTTTCCAAGTCAGCAATTTTTGCTTAGCATTGTTCCATTCATCATTTAATGCTCTGTTATGATATAAGCCTTCAATCTTCTTTTTCAGATGATTATTCTCCTCAAACAGTTGATTGCATTTTTCTTTTATTTGGTGATCATGAGCCATGTTGGAGATTTGTTTGTTCAATTGATCATTATCAAATTTGAGATTCTCATTATGATCAATCAATTTTTCATTTTCATTTTTCAAATCAACATTTTCAGATTCAACCTGATCATGATCTTCTTTCAACTTAGAAAACTTGATTTCATAGCTTTTGACTTCATTTTCCAATTTTTCATTCTCCATTTTCAATTTTTCATTTTCTTCATAGAATGCTTGAGCATTATCAATCTCATTTCATTCTTATCCAATTTTTCTTTTAGCTTCTTGTTTTGAGTTTTTACCTTCTTAAGTTGATTGGACAAGTGCTCATAGCATTCTATTAATTCATCATAGGAAATATCATCTTCTGAATCAGAATTAGATATTGATGAGTCAAATTGGTCTGAATTGGATTTACCTGACCTTTGAGAGTTTCTTGACTTCTCTGACAGATATGATCTTTCAGATTTGTCTGAACTAGGAGAACCTCTGGAGCTGCCAAGGGCCATGAAGCATTTGTCTTTGGCTTTATTTGAATCTTGCTTGTCTTCTTAAAGGAGTCCTGCATTTTATCAACATGGTTATCAAACTCAATACACATTGGTCTATTTATGATACTCGAGAACTCAGACATATTTCTGAGTATGTTATAGATGAATAAACCACAACCAAAGTAATCAGATCAGTTTCAGAATCAATTATAAACCCGATCAGAGCAATTAATCACACATAACAGATATGCCAAATCACAATCGATGAACAGAAAACACGCTCTGATACCAATTGTTAGGATCGGTTATTCGGTTATGGCAAAGCTAGAAGGGGGGTTGAATAGATTTGCAGCGGAAACTTAAGCAATTTAAAATTACTTCGGATTAAAAGATCTACTCAATCAAAACCCCTTGATCTGATGTAATGTGTGTGAGCAAACTAACAGTTAGTGTGTATACGAAATCCCTATGCATGCATCTAGCGCAATACAATGCAAACCACAAATCAAACCACAGTGCACAAGGGATTTTTTAGGTGGTTCGGAGATCACACCACGTGACTCCTACGTCCACCCCCCACACAGTGAGGACACACTACTCAAGAACTGAGTACAACACACACACGAGCACACCGGCTCAACCACACACACACACGCTAGATCAAGTCCACAAAAGATCAGATCCTCTAGCCTTGATTTGACCAACACACCACACACACGTTGTCTGATGAAACACGCAATCAGAATAACAATCCACACGTGGATCAAGCACAAGCAACGCTTGAACCACTACCACACACACAAAGATATGAATGGTAGAATAAAAGAAGAGTTCTGAGTTAAAGATCAAATCCAAATGAAGAACTCCTCATGGTGGTCGTCCAAAAGACTTCAAGCTTGTCTTGACAGTATCAGTTGATGGAGAAGCTTGAAAGATGGACAACCAACTTCAACTCCGCTCGGGAGATGTCTTCCTCGCACTGGATGGAGAGTTGAAGCAGAAAACGGGGAACCTTCTTCTTCTTGTTCTTGGCTTAGGTTTTTTGTGTGGAGGCTCCCTGCTGCGAAATAGCCTCATATGATCCTTATATAATGGTGTCCAAGCATAGAGAGTCCGTGCTAAAAGGAAACACCCAAATATAGATCATATCCTGGCCATTAGATCTTCCCAAAACTCCGTCTATCGACAGCCGACTTGCTGCTGTCGATAGATGCTGACAGGTTTGCAAAAACCAGAAGACTGGGCTTTTTGGAAATAGATTTCTGAGTGATCTGTCGACAGACGAAAATCATCTGTCGACAGATGCACTATTCATCTGTTGACAGATGCACTATTCATCTGTTGACAGGTGCACTATTTCAGCAACTTGTCTTGTTCTTTTGCACTTGGATTTTGGGCTTTGTCTTGTATACATTCACACCTACATTAAAAGACATAATTAGTGAGATATAATGAACATATAAAACATGTGTTTCATTTGCATCCAATTGTCATTCTCATCATGTTTCACACATTCATAACACATCAATTTTGTCTTGTTCATGAAATGTTCATCATCAAAAACAAACATAACATCAATTAGTATTGCTCATCATCAAAAACATTTAAGCACTTGTTGTAACCCAACATTCTCCAATGAGAACCCAACAAACCTGATGCTGCCACCACTCGCCTTATCAGATGCACCTACATGGCTGTCCTTTGGGAAGTCTGGTGCAGCCGAAACATGGCCAGGTTTCAAGATCAGGTGATGTCGGCCAAGCACATTATCAATCACAGCCTGCTCTCCATCCGTGCAATCTGCATTTCACACAAGTTTCAGAAATTCCGCAAGACTGATAACAGTCCTTGGTCAAGTTGTTATGCGAAGGACAAACTTTAAGCTAGATTCCTCGTGTTATCTGCTGGTCCACTCCTCCCTCAGAAGATTAAAATTGAACGTCGATGGAGCATTCAGGTCGGCTACAGGTGAAGCTGGAGGCGGGGGTATTATTCGTGACCATGAGGGCAGCATGTGCTGTGCCTTTGCCCGCACCTACCGTGGTCTTAACTCCAGCTTGGCCGCCGAGGCCTTGGTGTTGAGGGACGGCATTGCCATGTGCTATAGATTTGGAATTTCTGAAGTGACTGTCGAACTGATTCCCAAAATCTCTTTCAGATCTTGACAGACCAGCAGACTCATCAGTGGTACCTTGCATGCATCGTGCTAGACATCACCTCCAAGACTCAAATGTGCAGGCCACAATCACTCACACCCCCTCGGAAGCTAACAAAGTTGCGGACAGCCTTGCAAACTTCGCCATATCTTGTCCCTCACTGGTCACATGGAAAGCTTGGGGCAACATGCCACCTGTAACTAAGGATCTCTACCACCAAGATAAGGTGGGGAATCCTTCTATTAGGCCATAGGCCTCTTTTGTAACAATCTTCATTTCATATATATGAAAATCTAACCCTAGCCGCTGAGGGAAGGTAGTGGCCCTCTCACACTGTGAGGCTGCCCCTACCTACCTCTTTTGGTTTGGCTACATTAAAAAAAACAAATTTTATGCAAATAGAGAGTTGATGTTAAAAAAACATTCTGTATGGAGAGAGAGAGAGAGATGATGTTGATCATATAAGAATGTATCTATGTTGAACCAAGATGATGTGAACATAATCCATGTACTAATGTAATGAAATCGATGTTCAGGTAAATCGTTGTTTCACATGAAGTCGTTGTAGAGATAAAATCGTTGTTTCATATGAAGTTGATGTTTTAGTGAAATCATTGTAGATATGAAATCGTTGTCCAAATCGTTGTAGCAACAACCAAATTGTTGTAGCGATCAAGTCGTTGTAGCGGCCAAATCATTGTTTAAGTAAAACAGAATCATTGTAGCGACCAAATCATTGTTTTAGTGAAATCAATAATGAAATCGTTATTTTAATGATGAAATCGTTGTTTAAATGAAATCAATAATGAAATCATTGTTTCAATGATGAAATCGTTGTTTTGATGTTGAAATCGTTATTTAAGTGAAATCGATGTAGCAATGAAATCGATGTTTAAGTGATACGAAATCGATGTATCAACGAAATCGACGTTTAAGTGATATGAAATCGATGTAGCAACGAATCGATGTTTAAGTGATATGAAATCGAGTATGAACGAACTCGATGTTTAAGTGATATGAAATCGATGTAGCAACGAAATCGATGTTTAAGTGATATGAAATCGATGTATCAATGAACTCGATGTTTAGGTGATATTAAATCGATGTAGCAACGAAATCGATGTCCTTCTAAGGAAATCGTTGTGAGCTATTATATGGAAGTCGATGTATACTTAGACAAAATTCATGCTTTGAACTTCAAATAACATTGAGTGTAGATAACTTACTGATTTTAATTGACTTGATGCCTATTAATAAGCTTCAGAGAAAGATGTTAGATAATGTTTTCAATGGTTTTGTTAATCACCAAAAATACATATAATAAATAAAATTATATGGAGGTGGACTGATCATCATAGTAGACGTACTGGTCCCCAGCTAGGCCTGTTTCTAATGCCTCACTTAGGGAGCTCGGACCAGAGTCCTTAAAGGTGCCAGGCATGCTCCTGCAGTTGTGTGATCTGTAGGTGTGGTGTTAGTTAGTCCACAGTTTGTTGGATTTACTGTGTGTTTGTATAATGGAAGTTGACCTTCATCCTTGATTGCGAGACTGAGAGGTAGTTCTTGTGTTGTGTTGTCTGGGTTTGATACTGGCATCATGAACAGTAGTTCGTTCGCGTGTGTGGCGTCGTTCCTTCCGCTCGTGCTTTGCTAGTGGTTGTGGCTTGTGAGTGGCGACTCACAATTGTGCTTGATTGTTGTGTGTCGTGCCGTGGCACAGTGGAACTTGTGGTACCTTGCGGTTTCAGGTACTTGTACCCTGTGTGGGTAGTTGGTGGTGGTGGCACAATGTGTGTGTGCCAGTGTTTTCAAGTGTGTTGTGGAGTTGTGCTCCATGGAGGTCGTGTTGTGTGATTTTCCACTTGTGGTGTTTGTACCCTTTACTGTTAGTTCTTTGGTATGGTTGTTACCATGAGATTGTTTGGTGGATTGACTCCTTGTCGTCAGTCCTGTTAACCTTTGTGGGTAGTTGGCCTACGTGGCCTTGTTTTACTCGTTAGTACCTGTGGGGGGTGAAGGGTTATGCGGAAATACACAATATGGTAATCTAGAAGGGGGGGGGGGGGGGGTTGAATAGATTACGGCAAATTTAAACTATTGATGGGTTCTTTTCGATGCTACAGCAATCTCAAAGATACTTGATTAGGATTCGCTTAAATATGAGACCGCTTGAGTTGATTTAAAGAGAACAGGGAATCAAACATGCGTATGAACACCGTGCCTGCCAATCATCTATCGCAAAACGTGAACAAACCACAGACACGATGATTTAAGTGGTTCGGAGTACACAACTCGTGTATCCTACGTCCACCGTCCACACACACACGCAGAAACGACTGCTTATAAGCGATTCAACACTACAACTCAACCACACACACGTTGTCTGATGAAGCACGATCAGAACAACCACAATACGTGAATCAAGCACAAGAGATGCTCGAAACACAACCACACACACACATGATGGAGTGGAAATTATGAATGGAGAAGAATTGGGAATTAGGGAACAAATCCGGTTGGAATTCTTCTCGTGGATCGTCAAACGCTCTTCAAACTTCGATTGGATGCAGATTGATCGATAGAAGGTTGAATTGACGACGATCCGGCTTCAGCTCCGCATAGATGGTGATTCCACGATGATCTGGGCGGAAAGTTGAAGCAGAGCAGCAATTTGGGACTTTTCTTCTTGGTCCCTTGGAGGCTCTTGGATGGGAGGCTGCTCTCTGCGAATTGGCACCAAAAGGATGCTTATATAGTGTTAGGTAAGGTGGGGGTCGTGGAGGAAGGAAACACCCAAGTGGGGCCGGATTTGGAAACCCAAATTCTGAAGTTTCCGTCGGCTGTCGACAGGTGCACTTGCATCTGTCGTCGGCTGTCGACAGCAGATCTGTCAGACTCAGGGATAGAACACAGAGTTCTGTCCTGGGTTGACTGTATGAATCTGTCGACAGTACAATGCATCTGTCGACAGATACACTCAGACATGCAAACCTGAGTTCTGTCTGGAAGACTGTATGGATCTGTCGACAGGTACAATGCATCTGTCGACAGATACACTCAGACATGCAAACCTGAGTTCTTCTGGGATCACTGTCTGAATCTGTCGACAGGTACACTTCATCTGTCGACAGATGCACCTCTTTGACATATTTTTGTGCTTTTGCTCAACTCTTCAATGCCTCTTCAATGCTTCATCTTTCATGCTTTCACCCTACATGCAACACATTGTTAGTGATATACATTGTATGATTTGGCAATGTTTAACTCAATCACTTTCATGTATTTTTCATGTTAGTTAGCACATCAATTTTGCATTAATCAATGTTCAAGGATGTTATGTGATCATCAAAAACATGATATATGAAAAACCCAACAATCTCCCCCTTTTTGATGATGACAAAAACATTCAATTGATGCATATATTGATGTCTCCCCCTTTTTGACAACATACAAAAAGTGAAGTTATGCACATTCATACAAGAAGTCAAGTTAAGCACATTTGGAGTCAAATATAAACAAGAACTGTGTTTGCATTGATTGATCTTGAAGTTACACAGTACATTGACAACATTACATGACTCGATAAAGATCAAAAGAAGGGAAATAGCATGAACAAGCAAAGAAGACAAGACAAGACAAGTGAGACTAATTCCCAGCTAGGACTCTTAAGACCTCTAATGACCCTGAGACCCTCTATTCATTGTCATGTCCAGCAGAAGGAGGGTGACGGGATCCATCTCTCTCGGAGTAGAGGTGGTCAAGCCGGTCATCTAGAGTGTTGAGGCGAGCGTCCACTTGATCAAATCTTGACGTCATGTGAGCAAATCCTGAGGTCATTTCTTGATGGATTTGTGCCAAGTAATCACGAATGGATTGTTGTGGAGGCACAGGTACACCCATCAACCTCTGGAGCTTGGTCAGGCATTTGCTCATCCTGAGAGTCTTCATCAGTGCCGTCATTTGCTTCATCATCTTCATTGTCTTCTTCACCGTTGACATGTCAGCTTCTTGTGGTTCCTTTCCCTTGAGAGTCCTTGTGACGACGCCGTCTACTATCTTGTAGCCCATGCGGTTGGCGGCAGTGAGGTCAAAGGCACTTCGGGATTTTAGTGAGATGAGCTCACTTGGAGGGATAGGAATTCCAAGGAAAATAAGAAGAGAAGTGATGGGGCAAGCATATGGCATTGATCTTTTGGTGTTAGAGAAACACCGACGGATGAGGCTTATCATGAGTTCTGGTAGGTTGATTTCGTCACACTTGAGGAAAAAGATAAAAGGATTTGTGGACCTCGGTGACTAACTCGACTTCCATCCTTCGGACGATCAAGGTAGTGAAGATGTGATGGATCATCCGGATCAAGGGAGGAAAGGAGTTGGCGTTGAGACGAGCAATCTCCTTGGTAGCATCATAGGGTTCCAATGTCAAAAGCTCATAATACTCAGAGCAGAGGGATTGTAGTTGAAGATTTCAACTCCTGAGTTCGGAATTTCAAGGGCTGTGGAGAGAAGATTGGCGGTGAGGCGAAAACGAATGCCTTTCACCGAAGAGTAGAGATCTCCCTGATCGGAAAGCCCTAGATTGTTGTAGAACTCAGAGACGGCAGTGGAGAGTACTGGAGGTGGGAGTACAAGAGGATGTCCACCCTTGAGTGTCAAGTAGGGTAGAAGAGAGGGGAACATCGGTGCTAGGGACTCGAAGTCCACATACCGGGATTGGACAATCTTCTTGAAGGTGCCGGTGGGTCGGATAAGATGGAGACCTTGGGAACGATGAGTTCCGGCAACCGATCCTCACGATGCTTGCTTCGGCGTTCGGAAGGAGCCCTGGAGCTTTCTCCGGCGTCCGTCGGAGCGCGACGACGGCGAGCGGGAAGCTTCGACTTGGGTGCCATCACAGGAGGAAGGATCGAGAGAGGGATCCTAGACGAGGAACCAGATCGTCGGAGACGGAGCCCTGGAGGGGGAAAGATAGGGGGTTTGGAGAGAGAGGAGGAGGGACAAGAGAGAAGGGGTGTGAAGGGTCGTGGCGGCCTTAGAATGGATTGGAAAGGTTTTAAAAGGAAGGCCCCACAAAAAGGAGGTGAACCGGCGCGAGGGTTTTCTGAAAAAACGGATCTGGGCCGTCGTCTGTCGACAGATGCAGTCTATCTGTCGACAGATAGCTCCTTTTTGGTGAAAACTGGATTTTTATCAAAATTTTTCAAAGGGACAGTGTTCATTTGTTGGTTTAAGGCAAAATGGGTGTATGTGCAAGACAAAATTCATATCCATTAAGATGAAGACATGACACAAACTAAAATGATTTTGAATTAGAAACGATAAGTTCTTTGATTAGATCATGAGGAACACATTTCACAAAAGCCAGTGAAATTAAACAACTCTTTTGATTAAGGCCGTTGAAGAAAAACATGCATTTAAATAGAGATGATAGTCAGATGACAATTGAATTAAATGGCCACAAGAACGTCTTACCGAAGAAACACATTGGACTTGACAAAAAAATTTCGGAGGCTTCACTCTATTTCAGTGTGATTTTAGAAGGTTTAGGCAACGAAGATGGAAAAGAGTGGCAATGAGGACACTTTCACCTTTTCATGTGAAGGTAGACATTTGTGATGCCAATACCCCCAGTTACTCAATGTGAGTGTCCATCAGCCATTGTATAGAGATAATGAAACAACCTTTTGACGCGAAGACTGACATTTGTGATGCCCATGTCCCCGGTTACTCAGTCATTTTCATCATTGCTCTACCTCCATCCCATAAAGAGATATAAATTTGATTGAACCGAAGAAATAGGTAGCTTTTCTCCTTTTTTTTTATTATTATTTGTCAAGTACATGAGATTTCTTTAGGCAAGTTGTAATGTAGAACATTAAATTCAAGAGCTTTCTGATTTTCAAATCAATTTAGATTCATGTTCAACGACAAGGGAGTTATTCAAAGGAGATGTTTAAAATCATTGGTTTGCTCATTGTGTTCAAAATGATCTAATAAGACCTTAATCAGGTCATGCATCAAACAACATTTAGACTTGGTTCATGACTTTGATATGAAGTGGATATGAAGGTTATATTGCACACAAACAGACCAAGGTTTACCTTTAAATCAAGTAAGGAACACTTTCTTGAAACATATGAAGAAGGAGTTGAAGAATAAAGAAGAATGGGTGTATCTGTCGACAGAAGAAGTCTGTCTGTCGACAGATGCACACAGACTGATGAATTGAAGTTTCTGCCAGAACAAGACTGATTGTATCTGTCGACAGATGGAATGTGTCTGTCGACAGATATGAACAGAGTGGATTTTTCTGGTTTCAGATTGATTGCTCATTAAGTTCAAGGAAGTGAGAGTTCAACAAGAAGATGTATGAAGAGTTTTCTCAAGAAAAAGCTCATCTATCCTTAACTCACTCCCCCATAGTGTGTGCACGTGTTGACCACATCATCAAGTAAGGATTCACATAAGCATTTGATATAAGGCAACATGTTCATTTCAAAATGTCATACACAAGCACATAGTCACAGAAACATGTTTCATCATGGAGTTAACATGATAAAATGTAAGGAAACTAAAAATCCTATGTGAAGTACAGGGCCTTTATATGAAATGGGACTATTGATACTTGGCGGAGAATATTTCTCACGCATGATGATAGTTTCCAAACAAGCCGAACTTGTTCTTCCACAGTTCACCATTTGATATACCACATAGTCATTCACACATAAAGAGCATGTACTCCAATGGATAGTTAGTTTCATTGCATTTTACACAGACCCAATTCTCTTCTTAAGGAAGTGAATCTATCTTCAGACAAGGGTTTGGTGAAAATATCAGCCAATTGTTTTTCTGTGGGAATGAAAATAAGTTCCAAGGTTTTATTGGCAACTTCATCTCTCAAGAAATGATGACGGATTTCTATGTGTTTAGTCCTTGAGTGTTGGACAGGGTTTTTTGAAAGGTTGATAGCACTTGTGTTGTCACATAGGATAGGTGTGCATCCAATTTGAACATTATAGTCAGCTAACTGACTTTTGATCCACAACACTTGAGCTGCACAACTTCCTGCAGCGACATATTCTGCCTCTGCAGTGGAGAGTGCAACCGAGTGTTGTTTCTTGGATGCCCACGAAACCATGCACCGCCAAGTAATTGGCAATATCCACTAGTGCTTTTTCTATCAATTTTACATCCAGCATAATCAGCATCAGAGTATGAGATCAAATCAAAACTACTGCCGGCTGGATACCAAAAACCCAAATTGCATGTTCCGGAGAGATATCGAAAAATTCTCTTGACTGCAATTAAATGGCTTTCCTTTGGACTAGATTGATATCTAGCACAAAGGCAAACACTAAATTGAATATCCGGTCTATTTGCAGTAAGATAAAGGAGTGAGCCAATCATACCTCGGAAGTGCTTTGCATCTACCGGTTTACCTTTCTCATCATTTTCTAATTTGATGCTTGTGCTCATTGGGGTGGAGGCCGGTTTAGCTTGCTCAAACTGAAATCGTTTGAGAAGCTCTTTAACATACTTTTCTTGATTTATGAAGAATCCATCTTTATGTTGTTTCACCTGCAAACCAAGAAAGAATTGAAGCTCCCCCATTAGACTCATCTCAAATTCACTGTGCATGTGTTTAGAAAATTCTTCACACAGTGAAGGGTTAGTAGAACCAAATATGATATCGTCCACATAAACTTGAACAACAATTATGTGATTGCGAACCTTCTTAGTGAAGAGTGTTTGGTCTACTTTACCTCTTGAGTAGTTCTTGCTTACCAGAAAATTGCTTAGTCTATCATACCAAGCTCGAGGTGCCTGTTTCAAACCATAAAGAGCTTTGTGCAATTTATACACATGGTTAGGCATTTCAGAATTTTCAAAACCTGGTGGTTGAGAGACATAGACTTCTTCTTTGATATAGCCATTTAAGAAAGCAGTTTAACATCCATTTGATAAAGTTTGAACTTATGGGAGCATGCAAATGCCAATAAATTCTAACTGCTTCTAACCTGGCTACAGGAGCAAATGACTCTTCAAAGTCTACACAAACTCTTGACTATAACCTTTTGCAACGAGTCTTGCTTTATTTCTGACCACTTTTCCTTCTTCATTAAGTTTATTCCTAAACACCCATCTAGTTCCTATGATAGAGATTTCAGGTTTTAGGAACTAAACTCCATACATTATTCCTTTGAAATTGACCAAGTTCCTCATGCATAGCATCAATCCATGAGTTGTCTTTTAAGGCTTCTTCAACATTTTTGGGTTCCACTTGAGAACAAAAGCAAAAGATCATGTTCAATTATTTTTCTTACTTGAGACCTCGTTTGAACAGAATCAGTTAAACTACCTATCACATCATCAAGTGGGTGATCTTTGGAGTACCTCACATTTGTGATTGTTGAAGGGCCGGGAGTATCTTGTCCTTGAGGAATTTGATCTTCTGAGTGTCGATCTTCAGGAGGTTCACTTCTGGTGGATTCTCTTCAAGTGTTTCATCTTGTTTTCTGAATGCAATTTCATCATCATCACTGTAGTCCCTGTGAAGATATCCACCTTTGGTCTTGGAATCTTCTTCAGATTTGTCTTTTGCTTTGACTTGTAGATCCTTGAGTGATGTTCCTTCATCCTCTTTTTCAGTCCTGTTAATATTCAAACAGTTAGATTTGGCATAAGTCTCATCAAAGATGACATGTGGAGTTTCTTCCACAGTGCGTGTTTTATTGTTAAACACCCTATATGCCCGAGTGTTCTGAGTAGCCTAGAAAAACACCTTGATCACTTTTGGCTTCAATTTATCTAAATCAGATTTATCATTGTTATGAATAAATACCTTTGAGCCAAAACTCGGAAGTACCCAAGGTTGGGTTTCTTACCTTTCAACAACTGGTAGGGGTTTTCTTTATCACAGGTCTTACCATGGCTCTGTTTAGAATGTAGCACGAAGTGTTCACTGCTTCTGCCCAAAATCTTTTGGAGAGTTGGCCTTCAACCAGAAGAGTGCGAGCCATTTCCACCAATGTTTCTGTTTTTCCTCTCCACTACTCCGTTTTGTTCTGGAGTCCTTGGGGAAGAGAACAGATGTTCAATCCCTTGGTGCCTGCAAAAATCAGAAAATGCATTGTTATCAAATTCTCCCCCGTGATCGGTGCGGATTGAGCATATTTTATTCACATTGCCATGCTCAATCTTGTTAAAGAATTCTTGGAAAATTGAAAGTGTTTCACTTTGTGTGCCAAGAATTTGACCCATGTGAACCTAGAAAAATCATCTACAATGACAAAACCAAAACGTTTGCCATTGAGACTTAGAGTTCTAGTTGGTCCAAAAAGGTCCATGTGCAACAATTCATATGGTTTAGATGTGCTTACCGGTGCTTTAGATTTGAAAGACTTCCGGGTCTGTTTTCCCTGTGCACATGCATCACAAAAACTTTCATTGTTGCTAAAAGAAATATCAGGAAGTCCACTTACCAATTTGAGCTTCATGATCTTGTGCAACACGTTGTAGCTCGCATGGCCAAGCCTACGATGCCACAAGGTCAATTCATCCTGTCTATTTGCAACAAGACACAAGTTGTCATTCTCTGGATCATCTAAGTCAACTAAGTAATGTTATTCACTCTTTTTCCAGAAAATTTCACACTTCCTGTTTCTTTATCAACAATTGACATGAATTTGATTCAAAAATGACGTTGTGACCTCTATCACATAATTGACTTATGCTAAGCAAATTGTGATTAAGGCCATCAACCAACAGTACATTTTCAATTGAATTGGAGGTACACTTACCAACATTACCTGTGCCAATGATTTGACCTTTGTTGTTGCCTCCAAAAATGACTTGTCCTCCGTCTTTCTCCACTAGGAAACAGAATTTACCTTTGTCGCCCGTCATGTGCCTCGAGCAGCCGCTATCCAAGTACCATTTGTTTTGATGTTGGGCTGCTAGGCATTCCTGCAAATGTGAATCAGACAAGAGGTTTTGGTACCCAAATTACTTTGGGTCCCAAAATTTCATTCATGCAACAAAGTAGATGTTTAGGAATCCAAACTTGTTTGAATTTTTGTTTCTTTGGATTATTCCAACATTGTTTTTCATCATGACCAATCTTTTGCATACATTGCATGAAGGAATTTTCTTTTCAATTTCTGTTGCTTGATAGACTGTTTATCCATTGAAACTGTTCTAGTCTGTCGACAGGCACCATTGTATCTGTCGACAGGTGGCTTTTTCTTTTGTTTGTTGGGAACATTTTGTTTGTATAGTATTGGCTTGGTCTGAGACTTTCTTGAATTATGCTTTGTGGGAGCATGCTTGCTTGTGCTTGGGCTAGGATCAATGAAGGAGGTGATCAGTGATTCTCCTATTTTCTTTTGTTTGACTGGTTGATATCCTAACCCATGCTTGGTTACATGTATTTTGGTGCCCAAAACTGCATCTAGATTTTGCTTCCCTTTTACAAATTTCATTAAGTCCTCAGATTTTTCTTTCAATTCCTTTTCAGTTTGTTCCACTTTTTCTTTGTTTCTAATTGTTCTTCTTGAAGGAATTCAATAGAATGGCTTAAACAGTCTTTTTCTTTTTGTGTTTCTTGCAATTTCATTTTCAAGCAATCCATTTCTTCATTATGAGTCTTTCATCAATTTTCATCATTTCTAATTCTTTTGTCAAGAATGCAATTCGTTCATCATTGTTCCTATCATGCACAAGGGAGTTGCATTTCTTTTTTAATGCTCTATTCTCAGATCTATATTCACGAAATTTTTCAAATAAGTAGTGTATGCTTCCTCCCATTCACTTGCAGTGAAATTATCAAATGAGAAGTTTACCTCGCTGGAGTCATCACTCCTGCCATCAAGCATTTCACTTCTTCATCATTAGATGTTTCTTGTGCATCTTCATCTTCATCTTCATCACTCCAGGTGGCCAACATTGCTTTGGCCTTTTTGGAGGTGAATTTTTCTTTCTTCAGCTCTTCTTGAGTTCTGGGCATTCTCCTCTCATATGCCCCTGTTTCTTGCATTCATAACAAACAATGTCAGATTTTTTTGTTGGACTCATATTTCTGTGAAAAATTTTTCTTAGGAAAGGGTTTGGAGTTACCTGTGTCTCTCCTCTTGAACTTGAGAAATTTCTTGAATTGTCTAGTGAGCATTGCCATTTCATCATCATCACTCTCACTAGACGTTTCTTGCTCATCACTATCTTGTTGAATGGATTTCTTGGAACTTGTTGATGTTTTATTGGATGCTTTTAGAGCAATTGACTTCCTAGGATTTTCTTCTAATTCTTTTCTTTTGATGTTGATTTCATATGTCATTAAGGAGCCAATTAGTTCATCCAATTTCATTTTGGAAAGGTCTTTGGAATCCTCAATGACAGTGGCCTTAGTATTCCAAGATGAAGTAAGAGATCGAAGGATCTTTCTTACTAAGTCACTTTCAGAGTATTCCTTCTTAAGACCTTTTAGCCCGTTAACTATTATCATGAATCTTGCAAACATGTCTGATATGTTTCAATCGGTTTTCATTTTGAACATTTCATATTCAGACACTAACATGCTAACTTTAGTTTCCCTTACCTCGGACGTACCTTCGTAAATGAGTTCAAGTTTGTCCCACATCTCTTTTGCTGTTGAGCATGTGGAGAGACTCTTGCAAATTCCTTTGGATGCACCGCACATTGCATCATGTTTAGTGCGCTCCAGTTGAGAGTTCCTTTCGCTATTTGGTCTTTCGTCCAGGTGTCTTCATCCTCGGGCAACACGTATGGTCCCTTGCTGACTATCTTCCATAGCTCGTAATTTTGAGCTCTCAAGAATACCTGCATGCGATTTTTCCAATAAGAATAGTCAGTGCCATCAAAATAGGGTGGCCTGGTCACTGAATGTCCCTCGGCCATATACCCTTGCTAGAATCCATAAGATCGAGAATCTCCTGATCGTTAGATCAAATTACGAAAACTGTAAATCGGAGAAACCCGCTCTGATACCAATTGAAGGGTTATGCGGAAATACACAATACGGTATCTAGAAGGGGGGGGGTTGAATAGATTACGGCAAATTTAAACTATTGATGGGTTCTTTTCGATGCTAGCAATCTCAATGAGAACTTGATTAGGATTCGATTAATATGAGACCGCTTGAGTTGATTTAAAAGAGAACAGGGAATCAAACGTGCGTATGAACACCGTGCCTACCAATCATCTATCGCAAAACGAACAAACCACAGACACGATGATTTAGGTGGTTCGGAGTACACAACTCGTGTATCCTACATCCACCGTCCACACACACGCAGAAACACTGCTTATAAGCGAATTCAACACTACAACTCAACCACACACACGTTGTCTGATGAAGCACGATCAGAACAACCACAATACGTGAATCAAGCACAAGGGATGCTCGAAACACAACCACACACACACAATGGAGTGGAATTATGAGATGGAGAAGAATTGGGAATTAGGGAACAAATCCGGTTGGAATCTTCTCGTGGATCGTCCAAACGCTCTTCAAACTTCGATTGGATGTAGATTGATCGTGTAGAAGGTTGAATTGATGACGATCCGGCTTCAGCTCCGCATAGATGGTGATTCCACGATGATCTGGGCGGAAAGTTGAAGCAGAGCAGCAATTTGGGACTTTTCCTCTTGGTCCCTTGGAGGCTCTTGGATGGGAGGCTGCTCTCTGCGAAATTGGCACCAAAAGGATGCTTATATAGTGTTAGGTAAAGGTGGGGTCGTGGAGGAAGGAAACACCCAAGTGGGGCCGGATTTGGAAACCCAAATTCTGAAGTTTCCGTCGGCTGTCGACAGGTGCACTTGCATCTGTCGACAGACAGACTCAGGGATAGAACACAGAGTTCTGTCCTGGGTTGACTGTATGAATCTGTCGACAGGTACAATGCATCTGTCGACAGATACACTCAACATGCAAACCTGAGTTCTGTCTGGGGAAGACTGTATGGATCTGTCGACAGGTACAATGCATCTGTCGACAGATACACTCAGACATGCAAACCTGAGTTCTGTCTGGGGATCACTGTCTGAATCTGTCGACAGGTACACTTCATCTGTCGACAGATGCACCTCTTTGACATATTTTTGTGCCTTTTGCTCAACTCTTCAATGCCTCTTCAATGCTTCATCTTTCATGCTTGTGCACCTACATGCAAACACATTGTTAGTGATATACATTGTATGATTTGGCAATGTTTAACTCAATCACTTTCATGTATTTTTCATGTTAGTTAGCACATCAATTTTGCATTAAATCAATGCTCAAGGATGTTAATGTGATCATCAAAAACATGATATATGAAAAACCCAACAGGGGCTGACTCTATGTTGTCAGTCTTGGTAACCGTCTGTTAGTAGTTGCCCTATAGGGCTCGTGGCGTAGTGGTTTCTGTTACTGTGGTGCACTGTTGTTTCTACACTAGTCCTATCATTTCTTTTATTTTTATGGGCTCTGTGTCAGCTAGTGTGTCTATGTTTAATGCAGTTCAGTTATGTTTATGGCTAGCACATTTTACTTCCGTAGTGCTTCAATTAGTGCTGCGAATGAGACCCTTGGGGGTTGAGGACTTGGTTCCTTCTTTCAGTTGTGGTTTGTTTGTTATTTTTGGAGGTCCCTGCTAAGCCTGTGATTGTTAGGCTCACTCCCTGGCAGTTCCTTTCAGGGTTTGCCTTGGGTTTAGAATGCGGCAGTTTTGTGTAATTTGTACCAACAGCAGTTTATGTTTCAATTGTGTCTAGTGTGAGCTTTGCTCTCTGGGTTGCACCCAATTAGTTTGTACTTTTCTCTTGGGATGTAAAATGTATTGGACCATGTACACTGTGGTAACTGAGTATAGATACATGTACTTTCTTGGTATATTATACTCTTGTGGTTGTCTTTTATGTTCTTACTGGTCACTTGTGTGCGTTATCCCTTGCGAGACTTCGGTCCGATTGCGGGAGGCGAACTTGGATATGAGCCTATGCGGGCATAAATCTAGGGTCGTACAGTTCGGATCAGAGCCATGGTTCAGTAGAAATATGAAAAGACATTAAGGTTACAATGTTCCAAGGCATGGTTTAATGCCCACTACTGGTAGTTGTATGTGGTTTTACGTGGTTTACACATTTTTTTGGGTG